>QYTT01092742.1:130955-142735 GCA_006980735.1 Dasypogon diadema
GAGTCGGTGATTTTCGAAGAAAATTGTTATGGACAGATTTCACTTAACTTGTGATCAGAGCTTTAAATTTGCTCAGATTTTTTTCCGTACATGGAAAGACGAATCAAGGGCTTTTCCATCTAATCTTTTGTTTTCAAGTTGTTTTGTTTTTTTTATGCCTCAAGCAGAATTTTATTTAAAAATTAATTTGAAGAGAAAACGCCAGTAGATGGAATTATGAAAATCGATGCTTTCAATGGGGCTTGATGTCTATTGTTAGGCTTTTTTAGAGGAATAAGTACATAGTAATTTTCTGCCACGGGGTATTATTGATCTCTTAAAAATAGCTTACATTCAATCATCTTTTTTTTTGCATAGAATGTTCAGGTCACCACTCCTTTTTAACTTCCCATTTGGAAGTTATTGTAATGGGTCCGATTTTCGAACTGAAAATTTCGACATATCTCCACGTTTCAGTGTTCCTCGAGTCCAAATCCATCGTTTGCACAGAGATGTCTGTGTATGCGTATGTACGTATGTTCGTACGTTCATGAGCTTGTTTTTCGTCTCGAATATCTCGCGAACAAAAAGTGATATAGACTCCGGATCAATTTCATTGGACGCATAATTGCGCTTGATAAACACCTGATAAGGTTTGCAAAATATATGAATCGGTGGTTTTTTTTTGTAACAATTAAACTTTCAAAAGCAAGACAAAATGGCCAAGTTAGTCGCACCCAGTTTATTATTTATACTTTTATTACAACACACTGTAATTTATGATTTAGACATTCTGAAATTTTAGTGTTACTCATCAAAGTTCCCTAAAGGTACAAAGAAGTTTTGTAGGCTGATAATTGTGCAGGGCTTTAAGATTTTATATTATAGCCCTTAATTATAGCCCTTTAAAAGATTTAGAAAGAGGATTTTGTGTATAAAATAAAAGTTTTGCCAAAATTACTTATTGAAAATTCTCAGATGTTTGTTAATTACAGACAAGAATTTAATTTTAACTTCCATTGGCGGTCCAATTTTAAACGGCTAATACGTCAAATGAAAATATATATATATAGATGGTACTTGGAAGAGAATGACAATTCTCAGTTTAAAGGTATTAACTGCAAGTGAAAATAACACTAATACACTTTTGGACTTCAAGATGAGTATAACCATGGACCTTAATGATAGTTTGCAAGGCTATGAAAAGGCTAAAGCATTAGCATGATCTCATATCAGATCTGCAGACAATCCTGCGGATTGTGCTTCAAAAGGTATATATATAATATACGTTAACAATTTTATGTGTTCATTTTCTTTCAGAGCAGGAGGAGATTTGTATCTCAATATTCATTTTTCTGTGTAAACTTCACTTTATTACATGTTTACATACTTTAGTTGTAGTTTGTAATTTAATCAAAATTGGCCTTAGATTATGCTCTGGGAGTTTTATATAGGTTCTATGTATATTTTAATATATTCTGAGTATTTCACATAGTCTATAAAGTTATTTGAATTATTTTGGAAATTGTATGTAGAATGTAAGTAGGTTTTGTCATCCCAGAAAAAAATCTTAATAGCAAAACCTTTAGACTTCTCAGTTGTTTTTATCGGTTTGCGTCTAGTTTAAGTCCCACCAAAACCCTCGGATTTACATAAGTCATGAATTATAATTTTGCACTCATACAAGAACTGTTTTTATCAACGCTTTGAGATAGGAATAAGTAGTCGAACATGTTCAAACATGACTCGTTCAACTACTTCCTTCTATGTTCATAAAAGACCATTTTTATGTGAGCGCAAAATCGTAATGCATGACTTGTATAGTCCCAGGGGTTTTGTTTCAACCCTTTGTTGCCTTCTTCAGTTTGTTAAATCCCTTAGGCCTCTGCATATTGGAGGCTTTTCACTCTCTTGAAACCTTAGACACGGTACCACCTTGCAGCCTACCTTTTAACCAAAATATGATAACATCCACCCTGTAGAGCTAATGGGCGATAGATTCAGTTTGTGAATAATAGACTTTTACTCTAAATTTTCCTTAACATCGCCACACAAAATAAGTAACAAATTCAAAAGAATCTTTTTCAAAGAGTTTAAACGCCGACCTAATTGAAGCGCACGTCTGCATTTCGATTCGTGCAAAGGCCTAATCGGCCTAGTTAAAAATTAATTCGCCAGAGATTAAGTTAATTCAAAATATATGCTAAAACGCCACTCCGTGTGTGAGACACGCATATTTGTCTGGTTTTGGTCTGAATATTTGTAGCAAGTGTAGTCAATTATTAACAAATTGCATGTGAATACCCCAAAAAGAGACAAACTAATTATATGCTGAAATTATCCAAAAAAAACGAAAACTTTGGGATTTTGATTTAGGTGTCCCTTTGACTGCGGCTGGATTACACGGATGAGGTAATGCCACATGAGTGTAGTAATATATAAAAACAACGCGGTGTGTAACACAGCCATTGAGTTCCCTTCAATTTGCTTGCGGCTGCAATATTTTCTCTTGTTAGTAATTATATGATTTTGTTTTGATATACTCAATGTAGAAAGTACCCAAATGGCATACTTTCTGCTCAGATTTGTTTTCTTCGAAAAAGACCTGATGTATACATACATAGCCACCCATAAGATTGAAGGATTCTATAGTTTTCCCAGAATTGCTAATTTTTGTAAGAATAAATTGGAAGATATTCTGAGAAAATTATTAACAAGCTAGTTGAAGTCAAAATTGTCTTGCCAGCCTGTTATTTCTAAGGAAATTGTCTGGAATTTTTGCTGAAATCCCCCAACAAATTATGGATAAATTGTTCAGTGCAGACACAGATAAACACTCAGGTGTGCAGGCCTAATGGATTGCCTGGGACCAATTTCTGTTTTTCGGCTAGCAGAAAAACAAACGATTCAGCAAAAATGTAGTCAACTAACAAACCCAAGTTGGATGATCACAATCACAACACGCATGTTATACTGTAGGGCAAAGGAGTCGAAGGGCTCGAAGGTAAGCTTTCGGTGATTGGGTACATTTTTGACAAATCGTATGTTTTTTCTGCTAGCCGCAAAACAGAAGTCAGTCTAAAGCAATGCATTAGGCCTGGCCTGGACGTCTGTACCTATTTGTGGTATACCTATGAAAACATTTCCCCTCGTTTCTGGAGGCAGATTTTTCCTTGAATTGCAATTTGTTGGCTACTTATATTATCTCTTTCAATCTAATTATTTATGCTGCATAAGAATGAAACAGGTGGAAAGAATTGCTATAAAACTCTTTGCTGATGTGTTTTATCTCTTTTCATCGTTCATAGAATATGTAGGTAGAACTAGCACCGTCACGTTTCTTAATGGAGATATATATATATCCTTACTTTTTCCTTCTTATGTAGAGAAATAAGCAAACACAAATGTAGGTCTTCAAGGTTAACGAAAAGTTTTGATTAGAATATTAGAAGTTGAGTTTTTTATTATTAAAGTTTACACACTGAATACAGAGTTATATGATATTTAAATATTTTTGTAACCAATTACAATTGCAAATGCAATTCCTCGGAATTGTAATTGAAAATTTCCAAGTAATTTTAAGTGTAATTAACAATTCCAACAAAAACTTCCAGTTAAAAGAGTTTTTCAATTCTGTCTTGAATAGAAAAGCCTTTCAATTCTTAATAGGATTCTTTGAAAATTTGATGTCATTTATCTGCTGGCAATTTGAACCCATATCTGATAAGAAAAGAACTGACATAAAAAGTATACATTGACTGAATTGATATTAACAGACACAAAACAAACAAAACAAACAAAAATTGAGTAAATTGAGGAATTTTCAATTACCATAACAATTCCATGGAATTGTTAACGAAAATTTTCAATTATAATTTGAAGTAATTGAAAATTCTAAATTTCAATTATAATTCCATGGAATTGTTTTTGTGCTTGTTATTGCAATTGAAAACATACAACCCTGTTATGTACAGACAAAAACTCCTCAGTGCCCATCTTTAAAAATGATTGAATGCTTAAAATCTTTATTTCGTTTATCTCTTACTGGAGTTTGTAAGGATTGATTGCAATATACGGAAAGTTACTTCCACAAATTCGGCCTATTAATGCAATCATTTCGTGGCAAAGCCCTATGCCCAGTGATCTCTGAAGAAACCTTGGTCCGAAAATTACTCTTGTAAGGGTTAATCCTTAAGTACACATACTATTTTTGGACTTACATAGATACGGAGAAATATTGTTGTTATTTATGACAATATGTAAACTTCAAATACATTTTTCTTTAATAGGGAAAGGAACATTGCCGGTCTGACGGACCGCCAAGGGTGGTTAAAAGATAAATATCCCTTGTAACGAAAAACTACACAGTAAAATAAAAACAACATTTCCTCTGTTCATGTTCAGCGAAGAGAGACACAAATCTTCCTGTTTCCAAAATACCACTCCCAATAAGAAGTCAATTAGATACCTGCTGGGCAATGGTTCCCTTTAAATCCGGCGGTTGTTCTTATTCGACATCTGCCACAGGAGGAAAATGTTAATTTTTTCCAGAAGACTTTACTTCCCTGCAACTTGACTGACTTTGATTCCGCCTAATTATCTTAACTGCCTTAGGGAATTTCTCTTTTTGCACAGAAGCCAATGGGCCGTGTACTGTAAACATGCAAATTACTTAATTGATGCAGCCGGGCGTGAAACACGGGGCAAATTTGCGTTTTTCTGCATACTTAAGTGGAACTATGACATCATCTGGTCATGGTTGCACCGTCGAAGACAGATATTCTGACAGACAGACCGGCAGACAGGATTATGCACTGCGAAGGCTGTCGTAACCGTGAAAGTGTTATGCGATCCGAACCGAAGGGGATTACTTACTTGTACTGCAACCCAAGGCGGCCCATTCTCTTTGAATCGCAATTAAACTCACTTAAGATTGCTAAAAAATATTTGTCATCGCAAACTGGTGGCTAGACATGGATTTTACGGATCATCTAACGTGCGGAATTGTTGCAGTTGCAGCTATAGTCGATTTGATGTTAAGTGAAAAATTGACGTCTTGAATGAGCCGATACCAGATATAACAGAAACATACCTGGACAGAAAGCATCTGCTGGCAGATCTACTTTGTAGTTTGTACTACGTGCATTTAGTCGGTATCTATGCAACTGGAAATTTGTAATCTGATTAGCATGCCAAGCACGTCCAGACCTTCCAGCTAACAACAAGCAGCGATCTCAAATTTTCGATAAGTGGATCAGCATGAACGATCTTTCCGAGCTGAGCGATGTCGATGTCGAGTAGCTTTGAGTTTGACTATTTCAAATTTACGGCAGCGTGACTTCATTTTGTCGGTACAACTGGTCGGGAATAGTAGGAATTTGTTAAGGGCTCATTGTACAATGAGTGAGTAAAAAGTCATAGCGCTTCTATTATGCTCTGGCCCAGTTAGGCAAACGTCCATTCGTTATTATTGCCTTCAGACGCCTCGGGAATTTTAAATGCTCTTCAGCTCTCCGGGTCCGGGGTATGGCGTTAGATTTAATTGGAGACTGTTCAAAATGTGCAATATGGGAACTGCGGATGGCCTTTGTTTTCCATCGTAGAAAAAGAGGAATCCGAATCCGCTTAGACTGAGGAAGGGAAAATGGAAATTTATTGCGATAAAATTGCAATTGACTTGGCGATAATGTTCGTGCCGGACACGATAAATAAGCTTTGATGGGGTTTCAGGTTAAGCGTTGTAATAATTTTGTTGTTAGGAAATATGGATTTGTGTTATGGCAATCAAAAGAAGTGGGAGGTAGAGCAGAATCATGATGAGAAATTTAATATATGAATGGTGACATATCTGTTACTGTAACATATCTGTTTTATCGCAATGTGGCCAGTCAGCGATGACTCCTTCCCCTGTCGATTTATACTTGTACTTCACCACTATTACCGAATACTAAGTATTTTGAAAAACTAAAAAATGAATGCTTTCCCGGATGAATTTTAAAAGCATTACATCATCGGGTGTAAGAAGGATTAATAATGAGGTTTTGCATCTTAAAGTCATCAAGCATACTTTTCAAATAAGGCCAATGACATAGGATTTAACTCAAGTAGCAAACGACAAAGTATTTGAGATCCTGGTAAAATATGGATCTCAGGAAAATTTCAATTATACAGTGCAAATAAAAATTTTCGTGTGAAGATAAATTTGTCATCGCGCATGATGAAAATTGGTGCTTTGGCAAAAGTAATGAGAACTTGCAGTGGCAGCTTAACCAGCTTAAAATCATAAAGAAGTACGTAGATTAATAGTATACACCAGTGAGGATTTAAAACATTATACAAAATTCTGAATATCACATTAGGAACTGGGCCTTTTGGCCGGAAAAGTAAAAAACCGGGAGGAAGGTCGAGATTAAAGGGTTGTGTGAAGAAGGTGCCGATATATAACTCCGCCTGAATGTCCACGGTTTATAGCCAGAGTGGAAAGCAGAAGTTAATAGTCTTTTCCACACGTGAACTGTTCTGTAGAAGAAGGAATCACAATCATAGTGTGCAGCGATGAGCTCTACTAGAAGTAGAGCTCGATAAAAGTAGCGATCAAAGGCCGTTTTGTCGATGTTCCAGAGTATCGATACTGGATGTTACCACCTGTTAGACAGTACGTTTGAAAGTCTTCAAGGGAAGGGATATTTAAGAATGGATCGTTCTTAAATATCCCTTCAATCGAGAAGCAAGGGCTTAGGATATTTAAAAATGGATCGTTTTCTAGATTGGAGATTTTGTTCCTGGTCTTATATATATATATATATAGATTTAATTCAGTGATAATAGATTCGTAATGCGATAGTGTGCAGAAGTAACTGATCGTTAAATAGTTGAAACCTCATAGAGAATGTCATTATAGTCTTCCCAGGCTTGCGGCACATTCTTTCTCATGGCGTGCTTCAAGGCCGTTGGATTAAGAGAGCATGTCTCATGAAATGCGTCATTCACAGCTGAAGTTAACACCTCCAGCTGTGATTCCGCACTTGTTATGGTCTTATGTGTTTTCCTTACTTTTTATTTCAGATTCTTTTTTCAATACCTCTGTGTACTTCGTCATGTTCGTGCTCCGAAGAACCCTTACAAATCTTCTCTCCTTTCTCCCTCTGAATAATGTTTCACGACAAATTAAATGGTTCTGTAATCTTGTGGTTCTGGAGAATCATAATGTAAATACGCAGAAGCAGTCACGAAAACGCCACTTCTCACACTCGCACCGTGGAGAGTGGTGAGGTCCGGCGGAGAAATGAAAGCAGTTCAGAAAACCCCCAAAGTAATTCAAATCGGGGAAGTCCCTAACTTTATGACAAAAGCTAGAACCAACTGCAGTTAATCATGATTAATGTACACCTTCCAGCAAGCTTACCTGGATATCAATTTGGAAGGAATCTATGCTTTTTCCATAACTGGATTAATGTTCACCTTCCTCCAAGCTTCTTCGAGATCAACTTGGAAGCAGTTCGTGCTTTTTGCACTTATTTGGCTTTTTTGCCATTAAGTTTACTAGCTTCCAAGCACCTTCCTGGAGAAGGTCTGACCGAATTTCCCGCTGGGTAGTTCCAGTATGATGATTGCGATGATGTCCCACCTAAACCCGTGATTTTAATTGCGAACAGGATCACCAAGCTTTATCACCTCTTCTATAATATCAGCTGGAGTATGCCAAAGTCAGTCAAAGAAACTTGCTTAAAACCGCTATAAACAGTGCCCGAAGATATTGTCTTGCATTTCTATACCACAAAGCCGGGTGTTCGATGTATTTCAGGGGTCGGGATACCACAGATGCAATTGGTTACGCGGAGAGGTCCTTACACCCCAAATGCATATATTCACATTTGACTCATTATTCTGAAACTATTCCACTGTTCCCATGACTGAGCAACTTCAATTATGAACGAGAAAGGTTTGCCAAAACGAGTTATAACATTTTACACGATAAAATATAAGATCCCAAACCCATTTGTTTTCTTGGAAGAAAACCAAGATCAACTTCCTTTTAAACAAGCTTAACCTGGAGGATGTCTAACAAAAGGTGCTCGTGTCATAACAATGTGAAGCGGCACACTTTTAAATAACAACAGTGTGGTTTTCGTAAAACGAACAACGAGTCTGCAAAGGGGCTGGCAATTTGTAATATTCTCAACTCTTTGCGACAGTCTTCTTGACAAGAAAGTGCGGCGTCTTAAAAGGTAGCGAACCATTCGAAATGGGGCCATTCAAAATAGCATTCAAATGTAAACGACTTCCCGAGAAGGAGTGTCACTGAATTTCGTAAAATGAAGCTGCTTCAACTTCAACAGAACCATTAATCTTTGCAAAAATTTTCATCCATTTAAAGACACACTGTCCGTCGTGTGTCATAATAATAAACCCATTTGCCCGTGGATCTCACGTCTCGCAGCCGCTCAGCCATATGGGAATTTGCCACATTACATGACTCAGGTAATTCATCAAAAGAGAATTTTCGCTTGATTACCTGAGCGCAGAGCTGCTGCCTTCCTGTTTGGGTGGATTTCCCTTCGAACGTTTGAACGAGTCACCGTATCAGTGTTCAGGTCTCCCAGGTTAATCGTCTCCCACAGAGTTTTCGTCTTTGGTTTATCTGCCCAAGCAAAGACACTTTCTAGATACAAGTGAAGATAAAAGGTGATCGCTTGAGTATTAATTGGCTGCTGACTAAACAATGTCTCTTTTTGTCCCAATTCCCGATTGTCTGATTTTATCCGAATATCTACTTTGGGAATATCAACTTTTTTCCGTTCAAGGGGGCTTTAGCGACTTCCCGCATAGCATGTCATCTGGTATTAGGCTGACAATTGAATTGTGAAGTCGATAATTATGCGTAGGGCAGGATTAAGTGGAAAAGTTTGTACTAAGAACTTATTTTCACATTAAATTCATTACAGTTTTCATTCCAAAGTTTTAGAATAAAATTGCCAAAGTTTTAGTTCGCCTGGGAACTCAGTAAATATTTCTCCGTAGGAAAGTTTTCCAGAGCTCGTAGCCAGCGTTTCTTAAGTCTCTCCCTGGATTTCTAATTGTTACCAAGCTCAATATCGACACTAACACGAACTGTGCGAATGGAAGAAATCCCCATAAAGGTAAAAGCCTCCACCTATGATTACATGCTATCCGCAGAAAATGTGGAGCTCCCTGTCGTACATACATTTCCTGGGTAAGTGCAAAGGGTGCGCTGTTCCAGGAAGAGAAATTGATGCCGTAAATAGCAAAACCATCTCGAATGGTATTAGAAGCAGGTGGGCCACAATGTAATGAGTAAACCCAGGAATTTTATGGATAAATTTATTGAGTATTATAAATTTTTAAAATAAATTTAATTTCGTAGGATTTATTATTTTGTGAGATATTGCTTAATCGATACGGACAATAACAGTGACTCTGTCCCATACACGCTTTATTTTGTTATATAAAATTCAATAAAGCTACACTTTGTTATTAATAACAATTTTGTTGAATTTTAAATATATGCAAAAACCTATCCACCGACTTGTCCTTATCATTGCTTACCAGCGTATTGCATGAAATGAGCGCCATTTCGTATAAATCCCCACCAAAGGACATACGCACCAACATATAAATGAAATAAATGTGCGCCTTCTGGGTTAGAAGGGAAACTCATTATTATTATAATTTATAATATTAAAGCTAGTAGAGAGTCAATAGATGATTATTCACGCCCATGATGATCTGGACGATGGAGTGCACACAAGTTTGGAATTTCTGAAACAATATTTCCAAAGTAAGTAGAAAATATACAAAACGAAGATTTACTACTTTTTTGAGTTATGTACTGTGATGATAACCCAAATGGCTTCGTTAACCGGGTGGTGACTGGTGACCAAATTTAGGAATTCAAAATGATATCGATGGAGTGGTTTAGAATGTCCTTTAAAATATAAGAAAAGATGTGCTACTTTGAAACGAAAGGATTAGAGCTAGAATGCAGCGACTGGTATCACATGCAAGTGGGTCTGAAAAAATATCTCAACCTTCGTATAGTTCATTTCTGACACGAAGAGAATACTATTTTTTCTACATTTGAATAGGGTCTTCGTGGAAAAAGATATAGAAATATTCAATCATTAATAGAAGCCGTTTCATATCATTAAAAAAATTCAAGCAAGATGCCCCTGTAACACAATTTCCTTAAAAATTAACTAGGACAAATTTTTTGTCTGTCCTGAATCCCACCAATTAAAATATAAAAGGGTGTCCCAGTTTAAGATGCAAATCCTTTAAGGAGTGATTCCTTGACTAATTCCAAGAAAAAATTGTACGGAAAGGGGGGTACATCTGCCATACTCACCGAGATATGACGTCTTAAAGAAATTACGTCCGGGTTGGTACCTAAAAGTACATAATTAAATCATAACTTCCGAACCATTGAACGTACGGAAACGTAGTAGATCTTCTTTTACAGGTAATTGATTAGGCTTTATTTAGGTATCAATTTTATTCATGTAGATTTTTCCACTCAACGAACATTGCCTTTTAAACATGGGGAATTTTCTTTTTTATCAGTAAATTGGTAGGAAAAATTGTATTTTTTTCTGGAAAACTTCCCCTATTTTTTATGTTTTTTACATAAATGAATTCTTTATTATGTTACCTACAAATCCTCCATACATAGTTGGTACCTAGTTGTTGTATTTTGAAATTGTTTTATTGGTTTTCTATTAAGAAGCAGTAAATGTATTCAACAACAAATGTTCAAATTGAACTTCTTCTGACTTGGACATGAGTAAGAATGTGTAAAAAGACGAACGTGCTGTATTTTTCGTATTGATAAAAAAGGGAATTTTTCATGTTTGAAAGGCAGTGTTCTTTGAGTGGAAACATCTACACGAATGGGTTTGATATTCAAATAAAGCGTAATCAATTACCTGTAAAACAAGGCTAATGAGATTTTCGTATGTCCAATGGTTCTGAAGTTCTGATTTAATATTTACCTGTATGTACCAATACGGAAGCAATTTTTATGAGTGTAACCTTCATTGCTAATTCTGAGAGAGCAGCTACGCAAATCCGGGAAGTTTCTTATAAAAATGGACGTTGCTGAGAAATATATGCTGGATACTACGGAATTACATAAAGGATTGAAGCGAGACTGAAGCGGAGGATTTGTACTCTGGGGTAATTCCTTGATATCAGGAGAACTTACGATAAGTCTGATTCTACTGACAAAGCTATTGGAAGGTATCAAATGGTAGAGGCTATATGTACCGCTCATGCAATCTTTCTTTCTTAGTCCTCTTTTTCATTTTACGGACGGCTTAGTTGTCGAATTCTCGGAGTCACATGCGAGAAAATGGTATCCGCAGGAACTTTTATTATGATTTTTAAGATGTGATTTTGTCGGTGGTCGCTAGATGAGTATACTCCTTTTTTTGGTTGACTACCGGGGAGGTTTAAAAAACCTGTGGCTGATTTAAGGTCACAACTGCAGGTCGGGAAACTCATCTGTTTTTTAAAAGTAAAAAGGTGCTATGATTTTCCATAGCGCTTGGTCATTTTTGCATAACGCGGTACAAATAAGAAAGCTGTTCCATCTCAAGTCATTCGCTACACTTTCGTGTAGCGTGTTATCGTTCAATAGGCTGTCGATAGGCTGTGACTTGTGCCATATCCACCCAGGATTACTGCTTCTCGAATGTACTATAATCCAAAATTAAGAAAGGACATTTGGGGAAGGCGAACGGAGGCAATGAAGGAAGCAATCCAAACTGTGGTGCAATAGTTCT
>QYTT01092743.1:0-11351 GCA_006980735.1 Dasypogon diadema
TGAAGAATCTGAAAAGGGAAGCGGCCTTCACGTTACAAGAAGCAGCTTGGGCTTTCGCGTTTGATCCCAAAAGGAACTTTGGAATCCTGTTCCGGCAGCTGTCGCAACGTGGGACTTCAGCAGCCTCGAGGTACCTCCCCATTCCGGAATTTTCCTAGTAAGTTAGTTAGTTAGTTAGTAGAGGTGTAGGTAGAATTAAAATTTTAAGAATTTTGAGAAATAAAATTAATATTATATGGGCTAATTCAGGGCTTTTCGTTTAATCAATTTTTCCGCCCTAATTAACGAGCAAGAACGAAGAACCCGGACTCTTTACAGGGTTTAGCGAGTTTGCTCACTCTGCGGTGGGGAGGGTACTCTGTTCCACAGGTACTTTTCCTGCCCAGTACTGGGTGGCCTAATGGACCTCGTTGGCCGCATGTGCGGCCTAGTAAACCCGTCATACGGCGTTACCAGACCATTATTTCTGCTGGGGCCAAGGATCTGCAATGGGGTGAACTGCTTGGTCAGCTTCGTGCTGACGCTGGCCAAGTCCACGATTCACCTCTATTGCTTGAGGGTGGAGAGTGGGTACCACACCACAGACACAGTACACGAGCACACAGGGACCCTTAAGTTCTTCTTTGTTGCCAGGTTGCAGAAGCGCTTGCGTCTCGAATACCTGGCAACGAAGCAGGCCACATTCAACTGCAAATGGCCGCCGCTGGCGACTGTGCAGGACGCCAGACGAACCTTTCACTGGTAATGCAGGCCGCGGTGTTTGCAGCATTTGTCCACGGGGCTTCTCCCCGCTTTGGAGCGCTGCAGGCATCGCGGGAAAGGTGGGTCCCCCCGTTGGACTGGCAAAGCTGGAGTGATGTCAGGAAGCAACTTGTAAGACTCTAATCCTTCATTCAAAATTTCTCGTTTGTTTAGGATAATTTCACCTTTGGCATTTTTAAATTCAAAATTTTGGGCTCTTGTAGGAACTCCCACTTGCCTATTCTACGGCAAAATTATCTTCTAAGCAATTAAAGCCCTGTTCTTTGTTTTCAATCCAAACGAAACTCTAACCATGTTTCGCTTATATACCAGCGGCAGCCAGCAGAAAGCGAGTCATAGCTCACGGTCGGTTATCAGTGCAGTTACAAGAGAAATTGTTAGAGTTTATTTCAAATGCAAAAATGTGCACAATAACAACTTATATACTGTAATTATTTTCACATCAATAGACAGTAGACATATTAGACTTAAAATTTCTAGGACACTATTTTTATTTGATCTGAATTTTGGGACTAGACCTCCTAGCAGTTGTGTGCGTTATTTTCTGTGGTTCACGGCTTGTAAGGGCATATATAATAATGAGTTTTCCTTCCAGCCCAGAAAGCGCACTTCTCAGCGAGGAGCCAAGAAATATTTGCCCATCTCCGCGTTAAGCGTTCACACATTTCAGTGAAATGCGTTAAGATTGGGCTCCCCGACAAGCATGCAAAACATGTAAATGTTAGTAATGTTAAACCCAATAAAACACAAAAACAAAAAAGTTATTAATAATAAGTTACACTTAAGATTAGGCTCCCCGACAAGCATACAAAACATGTTATAGTTAGTATGATGATGCAATTGATAGGACAAAGGAAAACAGAAAAAGTTAGTAATAACGCTTTGACATAAGTTAAACAACAAGGGAAAGACGTTTTTTCAGCAGAGTCTTGGTTACATTTAAGTCAAAGACCTCCGCAACACGGTTGACTGCCGCACACATGCGATTAATGGGCTCATGCTTACAATAGTTAGTTCTAGAGAAGTTGACATGCAAAAGGGGGACATCTCTCAAGTTGTGACTATTAGACCTGGGGGAGACCCTGGCACGGAGCGCCGGAGAGTCAATATGGGAATTCAGGAGCTGGTGCATGAAAACTATATCACCAACCCTACGTCGCTTCTCCAAGGATGCCATACGGAGAAGACCAAGTCGCTCGCGATATGGTGGGATGCATGTTAAAGAAGAGGCCGTACGAACGAGTAATATAATGTTAATAACACCCCACGATCAGAGAACTCCTTAGACCAGCGTCGGATAAAGCCCAACAGGGAATTAGCCCTAGAAACAAAAAAATTAATGTGGGAAATAAAATTAAGCTTGGCATCAAGCTTTATGCCGAGGTCATCAGCCGACTGCACCCGGGGAATGTTGTCAGTACCGAATGTGTAGGCATAAGTGATAGCGTTGCGCCTCCTAGAGAACGACATCACTTCACACTTATTTATGTTAAGCTCCAAGTCATTATGCCTACACCAAGAATAAAAGATGTTTAAGTCTTCCTGTAGGGAAGCACAGTCGCTAACGTTATTAATATGGGTGAAGATTTTCATGTCGTCAGCATAAATTAGAATTTTGAACCGCTTCAGGAGATGCACAACATCATCTATAGAAAGGATAAAGATAAGAGGGCCAAGGTGACTACCCTGGAGCACCCGGGGGTTTTGCTACTGCACAAAATACAGTGAAATGTTTGCGCTATCTGTAGCGATACAAAAAATGCTTTATCCCATTTGACTTAGCGCTCATCTACAGGGCTTATATCAGACGTAAACTGGAATATATTTCGCATATTTGGTTAGGAGCACCTCAAGAGAAAGCTTGCAAATCTCCTTATTGGCAACTAGACGATTAGCTCTAAAAGCGACCCTCTGGAGCTCTTACGCTCTTTTATCACTACTTCAATGGATATTGTTCCAATACAATCTCTGGTCTGATTCCCTGTAGATCGATCTCAACACGTGATATCCGCGTATCGAGCCGTCTTCGTGCTTTCACCTTCTTGAGCAGGGCTTTGCGAATGTGGAACAGCTTATCACCTTGTTTTCCCTCATGATTACAGGAAGCAGCTGAGCAATCATGTGTATCGAAATCTTCACTCGAGATCCAAAATTCCTTTTCGCCAAGGCTGCTCTGTAGGATCATAGAATGCGACCCGACCTTTGACAAGTAAAAGAAGGACAACCGACATTTGTGCAATGAAGCAGAAGCAATTCTGGATGAAAGAAGAGTATTATACATTCTCTGTTCCTGTTGTAAAATATGAATTAAGGAAATCATTACAAAAAGCTGTTGTGTTTTTCTGATGTAAGGAATTAAATAAAGTGCACTCCTTTTAAAGTTTAAAATTGCTCTTTATGCGCTAAGATCTCTTACTTCATTACTAATAAATAAATAAATGGTTTTTGGCATTGTATATTTTACATATTTGCCTATTTGAAGTTAAAAGGTGCACATACATACGTAAAAAAGAGTTCACATAATCGAGGAAAAATCTCATCAAGAATTGAAATTGAAAATCCCTAGGAACAGAAAAGATCTCTGTATCCGCAGATATATATGCATGTAAACATAATAGATGCGAAATTTATAAAATTATTTTGTTTTCGGTGCAATTAGCAATTCAATTCAATTAGCAAATCTACAAGGACCGTTTTTAGTATTATTCTCAGGGTATCTAGAAATTAGTTATTCTCAGAATTAAAAAGAATTCAGTAGGAATTTGCTGCATTTACCATGTTATGTTATTGGACACATAATTTGACACTTAAATAGTATATATTCAGTTTGTTTGCTTTTTGTATAAAACTAAAGCTTTTCTCTACCTCACGTACACATAAATAAATATACTCAACAAGGTGTAAAGAAAGCTCTGTTGGCAACTACACACTTGCTGCAGAATCTTTCATTCTATTCTACCCATCTAGACCATTGATGCTCTTTTAAAGCTTAATTGCCTTGAAATGTTAAAAGGAACGCAAACACGTAAACGCTCCCATAATTTAGATTGCTTAGAAAAACTTTAAAACGTGTGCACCTGGTCCTTTATAATGTTAAAAGGTATCCGACAGCTTTTCTTTCCTTTATCACCACAGAATGCCTCCTTAAAGAGCAACAGCAACGGTAGCAAAGCAAGGCCCTATCTTGCATTCTCTGCTCATTAAAAAATCACTAGCTCAAAACTTTTCGTTATCGCTGAAATATTTTCGTCGCTCTTACAGGATTGCTCTACAACTTCTTGCATAGCTGTACTTTTACATGCTTTCTCATTTCGATTTTAAGCACTGCAGAGCTTCACTTGGTCACAAAACAATTAAGAAACACTGTGCCAGAGTTAATTAATTTTTTCTCAAACTCAGCAATTCTAAAGCGCGTTCAGATAATCTTACAAATACCTAGACACTTTTGCTAAGATTTTCACCTGCGATATCGGTTAGCAGTACCCTGCGACACACGATTCAAACGGAAGACAGTGAGCAACTGCCAACTGAAAGTTCTGCAAGTTTCCTTCGCACTCTCAGAATTGACATTTCAACAGCCCACTAAATACTAATTGAGAAAACATGCAACAAACACAGTTGAATTGTAGCAACAAAGAGCGCAGAAAATCGAAAATAAAGACAGCATTTTTTCTCTCTCTTTTGTACATATCAGCGTTATCCTTATTCCCTCTTGAATGGAAAAATACAATGCGGTCCTTACGTACAAACTATGGCTACCAGTAGATACTCAATTTTCAAAATTTAGCCTCACAACGTGTGGGTGGAAAGTCATATAATCTAATTGAATGCAATAGCTAACTCGGCAAGGACGGAGACTCGGAGACAATTTCTCCTCGCTTAATTCACTCCATCTCCATCACAGAAAGTAAACGCTTTCCTGAAGCTCCATTCATGCCGTTGAGAGGAGTTTCTCCTTTTGGTCATGTCAACAGAAAAGCTTCTCGTCTTGCTCCTTGCTAGACCAGTTGTATTGCAATAGGACGTATAAGCTTTAAGCTTTTGCAACTTTTAAAAGCAAAGGGATGAAAATTCTTGCATAAGTATGGCGGTATTTTCCTTCTTGACGAAGAATCTCCAAGTATCTTTGGACTATTCAATGGAGTGTGTACGTTGAGCATTAGATTTTCAGGGAGGAAAACAAGTCGGGTTTTTGCACAATTGCAGTTTCGCAAATTAATGGATTAGATTACTAAAGTTTGCGTCATAAATTACACAAATTTTAACCATACGTTCGAGATATATAACTCTATGAAGTCAGCAACTTGGTTGCAACTAGATTATATTATACATTTTTAAGCTGGAGTTGCAATTAGAGCGTTAAGCTCGCTACACAATAGCGTCGTATTCCTTCGCGTTCGTCAATCAGCGTTTTCCGAACGGCGAACGACGTATCATTCTACCTTCCCAGTAAAAATTTCCTAAACAAAAACAATTGTACATAATATAAATTTGGCAACACCCAGAACCCAACTGTAATCTACTAGTTGCTTTTTCAATTCCAATCGTAGGAATTTCATCCATCCAGTAATACTAAGCCTGTTCACTGTAGGACTTGAACGAACTTGACTCTTGCTAGAGTCTTGAGTAATATTCAGAACTTCTTGTAACAACTTAAGGCCCCTTCACACTATCTGATAAGTCATATGCTTTGTCATATGATCTGTCAAAAATGTCAAGTCATACAGTGTAAACGCATCCTTATATATCCTATGATGTGACATATGAGAAATTACATGGATTGGTTCTACTTCTGAGAAGTCATATGACTTTTGATGCCGGTTGAGAAATAAAGTAGTGGGAATTGTGATTTGTTTTGAACATTTAATTAACACGTTGAGTGCCCCAATTAGCATAAAAGCTTTCGTGAGAGAATTACTTGGTAAAATGTATTTATCCGGAGAGAGCTTTTAAGTGCCGGTCCCCAGAGACCGGCGTGGCATTTAACGTGTTAAAAAGTGTTTCTGTTTGCATTCTTGTTATAATTTTGAAAAGAATCTAAATCTTTAAACTGCAATTCATTTAATACAAGTTACGTTATGTCACCACCAGAATTTCTCATCAAAAGCCACTTTCTACTCCATTTGGACCTCTTTGCATTTTTATTTTTAATTTTTTTCACTATTAATGCTATTTGAAAGCTGTTATTCTTCGTCCATTTCTACTTTTAAAATTTCCGACATTTTACTTGACACTTGAAGTCAGACTGATTGTCAAATTGGTGTAAACAACAAACACAAGAATGCTATGACTTTAACTTGCTATGATACAACTTTTGATAAGTCATATGAAAATGTGTATGTCTAAACATATGACTTATCAGATAGTGTAAAGGGGCCTTGATAAAATAGGAAGACAGGTACTTTCCCTTGGTCAGACGGTTTTTGAGGCTTTGTGCCTTGTGTCAGAAAATTTGTCAATGAGTGTTTTTTTCCTTCTGAATTATTTTGTACAATAATTATATCACGAATACAGATTCTCCATAATGATCTGATAGCCGATCAGTATGGAAGGCAGGCTCTTCTTTCAACATATGTTCAGTGTCAGAGCAAAATACCACATCGTCCACACGTCGCTTTCTTTGCCTAGAAATTGATAATTCTATACCACGTGTTTTTCCCAGCAAATTTTAACGAATGCCTGCAATCTCCACCTAAAAAATCCAGCAATTTGAAAATCTGGACTGGCAATACTGAGTGCGTTATCATCCACAGGGTCCACACTACAATTTCCTATTGTCGGTCGTCGTTAGGAAAACTCTGTTCGACGAACGCAGAGGAATATGACGATAGTGTGGAGCGAGCTTTACGTTCCGTCACCTCCGTCAGCGTCTAGAGCTTTCCATTCGTTCAGACGCTCTGTTTAATTTATAGTTTTACATTAATGGCAAGCTGAAATTTTTACAGAGTTAATAAACATCGTTCAATTGAATACAAATGCGCATCCTTATTTTACAAAATAAGTCGATGTTTTGTAGTAAATGCAATGAAAAATAATTCTTAGGTTATGGTTTCCGTCAAAAGTTGAAACTTGAGCAACTTTTAATGTTCGTCACTTTGCGTTATATTTATTGTGAACTCCTGCATTCCTACTTTGCCAGATTTATCGGACGAAAGTAACGTTCTCAATTGCAACTCCGGCTTTAGTAAAGAGATGTTCTCTTTTACATCAGCTGTTATGAAAACTGGATTATTAATTTTGAACTAAACCAAGTCTAGGGATTAGTTAGCTACACGCAAAGGCTTCGATTATCCTGGGCAATATTTTTTCTTTAGGTTGGTAGTACATCCCTCAAATGTCATATAGTAATCTGTTGATGACGATTTCTCAAGAGCTTAGCTTCAAGCCTTTTATATTTACTATGGAAAGAAATAATTTGACGTTGCTATTAAGTATTGCGGGGAATGTTTTATTTAGTGGTGTTGATGAAGAAGAAATAGTTGGAATGGAAAGGAAATCTGTAGGGAATACTGAAAACTTCGCTGAAAATACCGTACAAAGGATGATCCCTTCCCAGTTCCGAACCCACTTTAGGATGATATCAGACACCTTTTATAAAATTGCAGCGACATATCACAATTAAGAGAAAATTCATTAACGCGCCCGGAACTTTCAATAGATAAGCAACTTATGCTGAAAACATGTCCAAATATTCCTCTAAAATGGGAATTAATTACGCTACAATTTTTAAACACATCAAATTTGTTTTTTACCATTCTCTGCCATTGTCGCTATCTTGAAAAGCGCTCGAAATTATCTGAAAAAGAGTTCAGATTAAAGAGATCAATCTGAGCAAGATAAGCAACGCACTGCGGATAGGTCTGATAAGTCTGAGATGTAGATAAGCAACGGATAAACTGAAATCAGATCAATCTGACAAATCTGAGCGCAGATAAGCAACACAGCCTTTGTCTCGTGGAACCTCTTGTTTTTCTACTGTTCTTTTATTTTAATTTTTCCACACTATCTTCTTTTTTCGACTTCCTCCTCTTAAGGATCATACTAGAAAGCAACTTCACTACTCTGTTCCCGTCCGCATAGTTTCCTTTTCTTTTTAAGTCTCAGAAGGCAGAGCACTTTTGTGATTCCTTTAAAACTTTAATTAATTTTAATTGCGTTTCACTTCTAGCCCTGAAGGCGCACTTTTCAGCGGAGAGCTGAGAACCATTTACCTATCTCCGCAAAAGCGTTCACACATTTAAGCAGCTTATGAACTCACAACTAGATGTCGCTTTAATCAATATTATTTTATAAATTTTGTTTAGCTCTTTATGATTAATGTTCTTTGTTTCCTTATTTTTTCTTAAGAGCTGTTCATAGTACTTATTACATTTTAATTCAACTAAATACAGACTTATATGATTGTTTACCTATGTATTAATAGAAATATTTTAAAACATTTTACCTGTTTGGATCTATTTATGTACTATATTAGAAATTGGCTCCCGTTCATTTCTTGCCAAGGCGTGCATTAAGATTCAACAATAGAGGACAAGTAAATAACAAGAAAAATAGATAATAGCCGAGCCCATGGATGCAGTCTTGGACTAGTAGACATTTCAGGTAGTAATAAATTACGAATATTGTTGCATCTCAACCCCCATACTTTACAACTTCTTTGCAGGTGGATACAGCTAATGTAAGAAATGTTCGTACAGCAACTACGAATGAAAATAACTAGAAATATTTTTATGTTAATAACGATTTTGAAGATACAGTTTTCCAGGTTTTAGTTATGTAGTCATCTTTAGTTTAATTTCACGGAAAAAAAACTTGTGCAACATCTTTCTTTTTATTCCTAGTAATGCTAGGATTTTGTCATCTTTTCAGTATATGAGACAGGTATAGACGTGTGCTGCGTGTGCCTACTGCGACTGCCCTTCGGCATCCGGCCTCCACACATTCTTTGGCAATATTGTCGGAGTTATGCTCCAGAGCGAGGAGGAGTGGGCCAGGGTAAGGAGACGGAACTTAAGCAAAAGGAGAGGGACGTCAATCTTATGTTATGCGCCTAGCGGGGACGTAAGGTTGGCGTCCATCCAGGGGGAGGATTAGTAAGGAGCGGTGCTGGCATGCCACGGCGGACCTACATCGCTCTCCTCTGGGGCCTTGTTTGGGGCTCTAGGGGGGAGGGATACGGTACAGGTTCTCAGTGGGCCTCCCTCGTGCGGGGGAGCGCTGACCTGATGCTCCCGAGAGGAGCGAAGGGCTGGCGCTCCTCTGAGGGAGAACTTCATTTAGCGACGGACTGACGGGAGGGCTTGGAGAGCCTAAAAAAGGGGTCGCTACCCCGAGGTAATGTCTAACGACGGTTTCGGGGTGGTGGCCATGAGACAGGGAGGGGGTGTTTAGCCAGTAGACTCGGATTTTGCGGCTCACGGGGGGCTAGGTTTGTAACGCATTCCCCCCTTCGGCCAGAAAAAAAAATTCAAAATGGTGAACCCAATATGGCCGACAAGATTTTCTAAACGTCAATGGAATATTGGCAAAATGACAGATATATAGGTTTTTGGGGCTAATGATTACGAATTTAAACTTAACGCTTAAAAATTCAACACGGCGGATCAAATATGTCGGTCTTAAATGTTAACTTCCTCGAGTTTGTCGATCATCATGAAAGTAAGTCCATATGGGTTTTGGAGGTCGCTGATTTCGTATCTGGGATCAAATTTTGGAGATTCAAAATGGCGGACAGGGTCAGCGGAATATTCACGAAATGACAAATTACAGCTAAAGGGTGCGTTGACAGGATGTGGACAGTAGGACTGCCTGCAGATGTGAAGGTCAGCTGCGAATATGTAAGAATATGTAACTGTGGACAATTAACTACAAACGCATTATTTTCTTTTATTCCTTACCTCTAGCATATGACATAATTGGTCTAAACCAATTATAGTTTCTTTCCTCGTTTAGAAATTCTTTCTGTAATTGTTTATATTTTTGCTTGTGGCCTTGATTGTCCAAGTTTACGCAATTTTTAATTAGCAAAAGGTAATTTGACTTGGTATTGTCCATTATCGAGTCTCTTATATGTAGTTTGATATAAAATTTGATATTCTTCATCTTCGTTTGAGAGGATTGGTATTGATGGAATCTCCTCTGTTTCCCAAATTTGTTTGAGGCTAGAATAAAAATTAATATCAGCTGCGATCGTTGCATAGAAGGCTGTATGTGGCTCCAAGCAAGATTCAATCAAAGATGGTGTTGATAGTAACTGGGTCGTTTTCAAAACCTCTTCGAACGCCATCTTGAATTATTTTGGCGTAGACTCGTGCACCTAATAGGGCATCTACTTTAGCAGGTTTCCAATAGGTTTCGTGAGTTAATTGTAAACCCAAAAAATGTTGAAAGTTCCTTTGGTAAAAAGTTTTCAGTGGTTACATATGGGTAATGTATTTTAAAATTAAGAACTCTTCCTCAACCACATGAGTTTCTATAACACGTGATTTAAGTAGAAATATAACTAACCCTGGTCTAGGTAATTAAATATAAAAGATACTTGGATTTCTCTCCATGTAGCTGATAAAGTCGCACGTTGAATCCTGGATGGTGGGTTAATTCTTCCTCCGCTTAATTTATCTTGCTACCCAAATCTCGAACTTCAAGCAAGCCCTTTTCAAAGTTGGCTTAAACTCCTTCTGCTTTAAACTTTCGTGCACAAACTTTCAAAAAAAAAATTGACATTTCTTGCTTCTTCACCTCAGGTCAGCGCCAAAAGAGACCGAGCTTACCTCCATTTCCACCTAGATGCCTCCAAATTTTAATCTCACCGAAACCGCACCGCACTTTTAGTCTGGTGAATTTATAGGCCTCACGTTTCGAGAAATAGATGGCAGTCGGCAGTTATAAATTTAATTTAATTTTCACTTGTATTATTTTACAATTTATGGGAGCAGAATTTCACTTACTAATATAATTTTTTTAACTGTTTTTAATTACTCGATATTTTCTTATTCCGTTTGTTAATTCATGAATGTTATTTTCTGCAAAACGTCCTAAATTAATTCTGGTTATTCAACGTATTAATTCGTATATGCAATTTTAATTTTTATTATTAACAAATTTTCTAAGTTTCTGTTGCAATTATAACACCAATTGTATTAGTTATAATTAAAACATATATTTTCACAACTTCTTTGAATTCAACATAAATGAAATTACAATTTCAGAGTATAAAATTAATATAATTTCGACTAAAGTTCGGTTAATACTACTTCAACTAACGATTGCGGACAGCGGACTTATAGCGAGTGAGCCGGAAAAAGAAGAGCTAAGATAATGATCTGCAGTGCGTGTAATGCAAGCTACCAAAGTTCAGTGGGTTTTAAGAAAGCTTGTTACGAAATGTTTTGGCGGCAAAAATTGAATTCAAAAAAAGGTTTGAAGACACTCTTTGAACTTAACGAAGAGTTTGAATTTTTAATTTATTGATCACTACACACTCCCCCTCCAGCGAAGCGTCCTTTTTTTTTACGGTTTATACATATCAGAGCTGTGTTTTAAATTTAACTGATTTCTTAAAGCTTTGGTTTGTACACGCAGAGGTCATG
>QYTT01092746.1:9455-24297 GCA_006980735.1 Dasypogon diadema
GTCCTACTATATGGAACTACTACTTACTACGATCCCTTATATTTTTAAAATATAACAAATTAAAGTACCATTGTCGGAGTAAAGTCTTCTCGATAAACTACTTATAAGTTCGAGATAATATTCCTCTGTAGCAAGCCATACAAAGAAAGTTACATAGCATTTAAATGTTTTAGTTTCACGACCATTAAAGCTTTGTGCTATAAAAGGGCCCGCATAATTTATTCCGGCAAAATCGAAATGCCTAACTTAAAAAGTGAGGGATTTGCTTCGAGGAGAGAACAGATAAGAAGCGGAACAACAGCAGAAATCTCATGCAACTCAGGCGAAGCCAAAAATTTTCTGAATGTGTGCGTGTTTGACAGCTTGGGCTGGGTTATCCCAAACTGTCAATTTTTACACTGTAAAGTGGACCGGAATTTCTACGTGTTAGTGAGCAAATCGGCTTCATTTTTGCCTCGTTGTTTCCGCTCCTTTTCCGTTGTATGCTTTCCGTTGTATGCTCCAAGGAGATTTGCAAATCATTTGATGAGGCACATGCGTAGATAGTTCCCTTCACAGGCTTGCAACAATAAAGTATTCAATAATTAAAGATCTATTTCAATCCAGTCTTCGTCTCGTTCTAAGATTCGTGACGTCATCTTTTCTTTAATAGAAGAACTAATATTTTTCGTACAAACTGCGTACCGCTCCTACAAAAATCTGACGTAAAATTTTCCTTTACCATTTTGGTAGGGTTTTTTTTACATAGGTTTTATGTAGGAAAATTTTTTCCGCGCGAACTGCATACTATGCTTAAACCCGGTATCAGCTTCCTGTTTGCGACCCCAAGCTCTCATAATATTATCATAATCTAAAAATGGCTTTAATGGAGTAATTTATCCTTTGCATTTAGATATTCATTTTCCTTGAGGCTCTTGATTTATTCTGGAAATGAACTTGTTGAATCCAAACGTTCAGTGAATTTTGAAGTTTTGGTTTTAAGGAACCTAGTGATTCTAAGACCTTTAAGTTTTCTACAATTAAAGACAAATTGCAAGCAGTACGCTGTAATTCGTTTCAGTTTCGTAAGATAAGAATATTTCCGAAGTAAAGTAGCACTCTTATCTTCTAAACTGTAAAGTATAATTTTACGTCTACCTATAGTTGTAATTGGTATTATTATTAAAGGTATTCGAGGGATCTCATTATATGGGTCCCTTTTCGTCCCTCTGCCAACAGCCGTCTCAGCCAGTCCCAGCCGGGGATTCCTTGGCAGACCCCTGACCTTGACGCCCCTTGTCATATCGAGCATTTGTTTGTAGGTTAGCTGCTCCACGCTAACCATAGGGCTACCGGTAACAGCCCACCTCCTGCTCGCCAAGGCCGGACATTCGCACAGAATCTGTCACGCCGTCTCAGTATACTCTAGACACAGGTTGCGCGTATCATCCTCCAGGATCCCTATCCTTTTGAGATGATGTCCGAAGCCATCGTGTCCAGTTGTCAAGGAAACTAACCAACGGAGATTTCCTCGTTCCATGCTTAGAACTCTCCTCTTGGTCGTTCCGCACGACAGCCTAATCGTTTTCTTAGCCTGTCTGCAGGTTGTCATACTATCCCATCGATTTCGATGTTCCTTTATGACCCAGTTCTCGATTAGGGCTTTCACCATTCCCCCACCAACGGCAGAAAACGGTTCCGGCCCTAGGAACCCCATAGCCGAACCCTGCTTTGCTAGGTCGTCAGCTTTTTCGTTCCCATCGATCCCAGTGTGTCCTTTAACCCAACAGAGTGTTACCTCATTTTCTGAAGCACACTCGTTGAGCTTATGCACACATTCCATCGCCAGGGATGAAACCACCTCCGTCCGATCCATTCATCTAACCACCGCTTGATTGTCCAGTGCAATGAGGATTTTACTCCCTCGCACCTGACCCTCTTTTAAGTAGTCCAACACACGAACCAGAGCAGGCATTTCTGCTTGGTAAACCGAGGTGCATCTTCCCAGGCTAACATAGCACGACAAGTCCAGTTCTTCAGAGAATACCCTGCACCTGCCCTGCCGTCAATCATAGATCCGTCCGTGAATATAAAAATATCCCCGGGTCCATTTTCTGGGAGCGATCCGTCAGCAATAAGGGTCTTGTGAAACCTTTCGGTTACCCTGACCCTCTTTATCCTGTCCTTGGCCATCATGAGTGCCCTAATCCCTTTTACGTGATCCAGAATTCTCCTATGTCCATACACAGTCCCTGACGAGTACCATGTACCGTCCATCTGCATCCTGAGAGCCGCCTCCACTGCCATCTTCTTCACAAAGATATCCAGCGGTGGCAGCCCCACAAGAGCCTCTAGCCATCTAGCTGTCTCTTGACAGTGACCTGGCATGCCTTGGGCCACCAGACCACCGCCGCGAACAACAAGATAGGTCTAACCACCATAGTGTATATCCAGTACGCTGATCTCGGCGAGATACCCCACCTTAATCCACACACTCTCCTACATTGGTGTACCACTACCTTCGCCCTCCTGATTTTTTCCTCGACATGATGCTTCCAGGTCATCCTTGAGTCCAGGTATACCCCCAGATACTTGACCTCTCTGGAAACGTTAATCTCGGATCCGAAGAGCGTAAGCGGTGTAAAATCCAGATCCTTAGTCCTCCAAGTGAAGACTATAGTTTCTGTCTTGTTCGCGTTGATAGTTAGGTCCTCGGCCACTCGGAGAGCATTCCTCATGATGTCAGCGGTAGTGGACATAAATCCCCTCGCCCCCAACGCCACGTCATCCGCATAGCCAATGACGTGAATCTCCGTTCCTTCCAGCGTGGAGAGTAAGCAGTAAACTGGGATATTCCACAGAAAAGGAGATAACACTCCTCCTTGCGGACACCCTCTCGTGGCCCTACCTCTTACCCCCGCATGGCCGGTCTGAATCCTGATTTCCCTGTTTCTCAACATGTTGTCCACCCATCTCACCACCACCGGACTAACCTCACGTCTTAGCAGGGCACTTTTCAGTTTTCCGTACTGAATTTTGTCGAAGGCTCCCTATGTATATCCATGAAAGTGGCCAGAGCGATGCCCCCTGTATTCAGTTCTTCCTCCGCCACCCTCACCAGCTGGTGAAGCGCAGATTCCGTGGATTTCCCAGCCTGATATGCATGCTGGTTAGCGTTCAAGGGATACTCCTTCAGCGTCGTACTCTCCAGGTTGTCCATCAGCACCCTCTCCATTGTCTTCAATAGGAAGGATGTTAGGCTGACCGGCCTGAAGGATTTCGCCTCTTGGTAGCCTTTAGCGTAAACAGCTCCATGGAAACAATGCGTTTGATGTAGCTTGATTAGCATAACTGCAGCCTAAGACTTCTCAGTACGGTAGCACTGATCTGTCTGATTGGAATGGGAGTTGTACTAATTGAATACTATATGTTTGAGTAGAATACGGTGACTCACATGTAGTCCTACCACCATCGTGTCCAAATACTGTGTTTGATGCCATAAATCCTTTATTAACTTGAACTTTACCATCTAAAATAACATTGAAATATACATATATATCCGAATAAAGAATAATATAAATATGTCCTGGTTTAGGATATTGACCATCTGCTAAGTGCAGATTTTGAACCTTTAATGTTTCTGTGTTGACATCATAAGACGGGAGTATGATAATCTTGACAATATAAAGGCCTTGACTTCAAGTACGCATTGTTGAGTAATGGAATGGATTCAATTTTGAGATCCACTGCACCTCTGGTGTAGAGTGCATCTTTCGACTCTATGCTTGAAAACGTTGAATGCAAGCCTCAGGTATTAGTGTGGCATGTAAGCCACTATCTAATAAAACTCTATGACTACGTCGGCGTCGCTTCAGCCATGTTTCTCCTCACGTCAAGTAGATCCTCGGTTGTAGTTCCAGCTCTTACATTAATTTTCGTACATTTGACGGTTTTGAATCCTGTGCTTTGAAATGATGTAAAAGGTGAAATACCTCTATGAATATAATTTTCAAACTATTAACGTGATTTTTATTTTCCAAGTAAAGGGTGTTACAATAAGACGGATCGATGTTAAACGTTAATTAAAAATCAGTGATGTACAAAAATGAAGATTTCTTTAATAAAACATGTTATTTGATCTGTGGGCGCTCAAGATGATATTTATGGGTCAGAATTGATTTTATATAGTGCTGTTTTGCAGCAACATTAGGAAAGGAATGAAGGAGAATTTGTACTGAAGGTCTATCGAGAAAAAGTAGTACTTTCTGATGATAGGAGGGCTGTGATAACTAAAGTGTACATTTCCATGAAAAATGTATTTTGAGATTATTCTAAAAGGGAAGGAAAAATTTCAGTTGTCAAGGCCATAATCAAACCCTTCCCAAAAGTGAATTTGTTAATTTTACGTGAAGATGATCGTTTTTTTTAAATTGTAGTGTTACTGAACATTTTGATTTAATAAAAGAAAAGCTTAAGAGCACTGGAGGGGGCGTAACGTGGCAACACTTTTCGCTATATATGAAAAACCTTTTTTTCATTTAGCTTATAGTTCGTAGTAAGAATTTTTGTGTAGTATATAAGTATGTACTTGTGATAGTTCTGGGCCCAGTTCGCGTATTTCGACGGCGACGTGTCGACCAACGACGTTTTAAAAACGATAACAAAAACGTTATGCCGGCATTTGAGTTCACGCATTTCGACACGTCGTTTGTCATTTTTGAAGAAGACCGCTGTCTTAAAAAACCTACATAATCCGCTGTGATTCAACACTAGTTAAAAAATTTTGACAGCAAAGTGTAAATAAGTGTCGAAATCTCTAAAAGTAAAAATAATAATAACTTAACGGTGAGTGTTATTGAATGTCAATGTGTTCGTTCGCTAAAGGGATTTTTACAAGTGACCTGCCAGTCATTGCTCATGGCTTAGTACATTTTCATTTGCGATAACAAAAGTACTTTAAAAAGTGAAATTTAGAAGTTTGTGTTTGAAATTTGAAGTTTCAATCAATAATATTTACAGTTGTTTTATAAAGGTAAAAATGTCAGTTTGGAGATATATATTTATAAATGAAAATTTCGAGGAGAATGGGCGAATTCCTATAGAACGCCGGGCACTTCGCAATGCTTCAGATCCTTTGGGAATACCTCATAATGAGTAAGTATATGGAAAATTGTTATAATTTTTAAAACAATTTTATTCAACCGCCCTTTCGACGCCTAAAGTGGGGTCGACTGAACTCTGTCGAATCTACGACACCCCTCTGTCGACTCAACGAGTTGCGTGAACTGGCATCGACATTTTGCGTGTCGTTTTGCCTCGACGTCGAATTGCGCGAACTGGGCCCTGGCTCGACCCAATACCGAGAAACAAAGCCGCTTTAGTGTGACTTATAAGATTTACAAAATCCTTTTTTTGTTTTTAAACATACCGTTAGTCTTACCATGTTTCCAAGTTCTTGTAATTGGTTTATGTGAGAGTACAAAATTTCGCATTGTATGTATCTTAAGTATGCTAAATTTAGTTCGGTTGGTTTCCTCCCCTATTTCTTTCATGAATTTACATTTATTCATTCCTCTCCTCAGTCTTCAAAGTCCAAATTATCCCAAAAATGCAACTCTCAAGAAAGCGTATTTATGTATTTTTTGTAGTCTCAAATTTTAGGATAACATTATTTAAATTTAAACAACATTGCGGAAACCAGCGATCGTACTCATCCTGAGAAACAGAAAATTATATGGAAGGGTGGGGGCCAATTTTAACGGCTTCGGAAGTACAGGCTGACAGATCGCTTGTAAAAAACAAGATTTCCATGAATGCATTTTTCAAACAGGTTTCGCAAAATAAGAAAATAAAGTGTTGAAAACTTTTGAAGACTAAGCGATGATAATGCACTTTGCTGCAGTTCGTAAAGGTCGATAAAAGCTTTTCATGTCCAAACATACAATGAAGGAAAATAGGGATTAGAATGTAAAAACGGACTTTTAAAGAAATAAGAATTTCTTAATTTACATAAATGTACTATTACATATATTTATTGAGACCTTGAGCAAAAAGTCAGCAAAGATAAGGAACAAGATAAAAACAAATTTTTGCAAATTTATTGGAAATCATAAATAATTTTGATGGTCCCAGTAAAATCATTTCTTTAGAGCATAAGATATACTTAACATGACATATAGCAACTGATTTTAAAAACTAATTACACCTATTCAGTTATGTTGCATAACACTATGGCACAAGATAGAAAATATGTGCTTCGCCATATCGCACTTCTCAGGATTCCTATGTACAAATATGAGAAGAGCTTCAATGGCAATTAGGCAGAATTCCTCGGTTGTATCGTTTCATTTCACGATTCCACATAGCAACAGCCTACACAAATTAGACTAGGTTTCATGCACTTGCGAAATAATCGCAAGTGCTACGATTAAATTCAGAAAAAATGTTAAAATATATATTGTACATAAAAGTAAATTTTAACACTATTTCTATTACAACAATTTCCTTAACCTATGCACATTTAGTTTCTACAATTATGAGGTTCCAAGTTTCTTACAAAAATATTTCATTGCACTGCCACAGTGGCAACATCAACAGAATTTTATGATCACAGCTTAATATTTTTAGGGAAAATAGGAAATCCTTCTTCATATATAGTTTGGGATGAGTATTTTTACAATTTTCGTGGATTTGCAGTTGGAAGTTACCACTGATGCATCAAATTCTAAAATATAAAACAGCAACACCTAAAAATATTTTATCTCCTAAAAGAGCCCCGCTTTCGCGGCCATTCGATTTACTGTATAAAAGGATAAAATTTTCAATGCCTTATAGTAAAAATATACATGTATAAAATGTAGTATAAAAATTTAAAAATTATTCTAACTACCACAGATAAATTGCATTTTCTATTGTAATAACTAAAGTTACATTGGGCAATGTTCTAACGAAACTTCTAAGACTTGTAGCTTCTTTCGTAAGGTGAAGTAATCTCCATGTGCTTATACACCCGACTCAGGAACTGTAGTTGGCTTTTCATAATTGTTTTCTGGTAAATGAGGATGAGGCTTGGGATCTGAAGGCGCTATATCGATGCGATGGGATTTATGCCACACAATTATATCCATAATAAAAGCTACAAACATTAGACCAGCGGTAATACCTGTAAATAACAAAAAAAGGTAAATAATTTTAATAAGTAATAATAAGTGCAACAAGATCTTTTTTCAATAGATTTCTTATGTTCAATATCCTGTATGGATCAAATTGAATTTTGAACCACTTTATGTTATCCAATCGAGTTGAAATTTTGCACACAACTTTGGCTCTGATGACAACACAAATATAGTATGTCTAATGTCGTTCTAAATCCAATGTGGCGGATGCCCCAAGATGGCGGCGTACCTTTTTCCCCACAACGCCTTTACATGGGTATGAAATGAAAGAATTTGATGAGTAGAATACGATAAGCTACATGACATCACTCTAAATCTAACATTGCGGACGCCAAAGAAATCGCAGAGCCATGAATGGAGGCCAAAAGGATATGTTTCAAACGGTCACCAACAGCACCAATGATCAATTACATGAAGATCCTGCGCTTTCAAGAATTTGCGATTGAAAAGAAAAGGCCCTACGAGTCTATTCTACAATATATACTCAGGTCAATGCATATAATGTAGCAGTGCTACAATACTTCAAGGATCGAAACACTATTATGTTTGAAACTGTAGTACAAGATCAGTTATTAGATTCCACAAGACATATTAAAAATATTGATATGAGCACAATCGTCCCAAAGAACATCGAAAAGACTAGAGGTCTACTAAGCAAACTTCAAATATCTGTAGAAGCCAAGGTCATGTTAAAATCCAACCCTAATGTCTCTAAAGGTCTCATTACCGAAATTATTTGGCCAAACTTCCGTCGTCAGCAGTTGTATAAGACGGACATTCAATCGATCCGCATAAACTTTGTAGAGATGGCATACACAAGATTGAATCAAAGTTTACACAATTCCCTGCCAATGTACAGTAAATTATGCAGTTGTGTACTTGAGATCAAAGCTCTTCGAGGCAGGTCAAGTATACGTTGCATTAAGTCGTATTCGCTCGCTTGATGGTTTAAGAAGTGGAAAACATTAAGCTGGCTGGCAAAAGCCGTGCAACAACGAAGCGTTAACAGAATTAGAAAGAATGCGAAATTATGGCTTTTAAAGAAAAGAGGTGGACGGGAGACTAAAAAGTAAAAAATGAAATCAATTAAAAACAAATTTTTTTAACAACAATGTTTTAGTTTTTTTTTAAGAACCAAATTGCACTAAAAAGTAGAAAATATTTTGTTTTCGATGATTATAAGTTGATCAGAATAATTTTCAACATTTGTAAAAAGAAAACCATTGGGCATAATATTCATAATATGTATGTTTCATTTCAATGTTAATTGTTGTTAAGTATAATCATAATATTACTTAAGAAAATGAATGAAACTGTAATTTAATACTTTGTATGAATATATAATAATTTGATAAGAAAAAAATGGTGAAAGTATAGGTGAAGAATTAGGGTTTACTTGTGGGCAAAGAAGTGGAAACACTTTCAATAAGTGCTTTTGGATGACACTTCAGAGCGCTAACCAATACTCTTTACTCACCCGTCAAGTACAGTTTTAATTTATCATTCATGACACGGGCAGTGTGCAGTATTCAAAAGGCTGAACAAGCTGATCATTCGGTCTCTTTGCGGCTACCGAATATCTTTCAATTGTTGGATCGATCAGAGCATCCGTTCACAAGAAAAATGCCTTGCAGGAACCGCAAGGTTCTTCTTCTTCCCAGGAGAAAAAAAAACGAATTGTCTATTACAACATTCTTTGCAGGATGTACATTGAGTCAATTGCAACCTGTGAGAAGACTTTAGGTAGGTAGAGTTTGGAACCCATACTAATTACAATAACAATAACAATATATAATCCTTAGTAAGAAATTGTCGTAAGAGTCCTTAGGCACTAAGTATGTACATATATACTGTATGTATGCATGGGCAAAAGCATTGAGCATGTGAGAAATTCCTCAATTTATACATTCATTTTGCGCACCAATATAGAGAAAGTTTGGAACCACAACATAGAAAAACATGTCAACAGGGACGGTTTTGACTTAATTGCTATCGATTCATGCCACCATACTAACTATGCCTTAATTTCATTGGTTCCAAAGTTAAAGTCTGAAAAAATTCCCCTCACTTTATCCTGCATAAACTGATTTGAACTTACAAAGTTGTATACAATTCAACACAAAATGGAGTCACTTGAAAAATGTCGATATATGAATAGAAAATTTCTTTCTAGGTAAAAAGAAAGTGTTTTAATCAAAATTTTTAAAATTTAATTCGATTTAAATGTTTGTGTGCACCAGGTGGCTCCATCTTGTGTTGAATTGCATACAAAGTAAAAATAATTAATACGATCAATTTTCATGAGCAATTTGAATAATTCTGGCTCATGCAATTTGTCATAATTTCCTTGTGAAATTTCTGACTACTCGTAGTAGCGGCTGTGCCAGGCAAGTCGATCGACGCAGTGATGATAATCAAGTTGACTTGCTGTGATCGAAGAAAATTTCTAATCATTGTGGAAATTTTTAAGTGTTTTTCGAAGTAAATTTCACCTCAAAATTTAATTCAATTACAAACTTGATATTGCCGTGGTCTCTATGCTCCCCGGTACATCCAAACGAGTAAGCCTTTATCTGTTTGTAAATTTGCGGACGGTAATTTCTATTGAAGTCATATTCCATCGCGCACAAAATTTCGTTTGATTTCTCAGTTTATATCAAATGGAATAACGTTATTGTAGTTAAATAAAATTTTTCTGAAAATTGTATTTCCTTTGTTAGCTGGGTGTCCAGGTATTTGTTCTTCACGACGGACAGGAAATCCAATCGACGGACTGAATGTCTGTCGATCCCTCTGATCTCAGAAAACATCACAACCAACTGAAGTTGGTTAAAATTGAAATTTTCTGAAATATTTATTAGGACCGAGAAATATAAATTTCAACGATGGTTAATTTTTGAAACATTTATTTTAACGATTCTAAATCTAGAGAAAATCTAGCTTGGATAATAGATTTCTTTTAAGAGCTTCGAACCACCGCATTTGCCTGCAGTGTAGACAGCAAGGATCATAAACCTTCGCTGTACCAGGGACATCTAAATAAACAAGAGGCGACCGACACGAATTAACTCTTGTTAAAATCGGGAAGAAGTTGCCTGAAACCGAGGTTAGGTTCTGGCTGAAATTGGAAAATAACAGCGAGCAAGTGAAGTTCGGCAAAAGAATAAAAGAAATTCATACGTTGGATAATCCGAGACTGAGGTAGGTCTTTGTTAGTTAGTTTGTCAGCTAGGAATCTTAATAATCAATGGTAGATGTGTGATCTGTGTTGTGTGAAACTGCTCCTCCTGATGATGATGCATGTGGGCATATGTTGCCAGAGCGTTTACCGCCAAAATGAGTGTGGGCATATGTTGCCAGGGCATTTGTTGCCAAATGTTTGGGGCATGTGTTGCCAAAGCGTGGGTCGCTATTGGAATGAATGTAGCTGATATTGTATGAGTGTGAAATCACGGCTATGATCCTGTGAATGTGCGAGGAGAGAGGGGGAAGAACCTACTGGGTATACCAGTACTCACAAACTATTTATATCTTCTTTCCAGGGCTCGAGTCTGCAGTGAGTGGTGACCATCAGGCCTTTTAAATTAAGTTTCCCTCAGTGTTTTCGAATTAATACGTCAATAAAAAACAACTAAGAAGTGAGAGTTTTGTTACCCTTTCTTAACAGTTTCAACGTCACTATGTCATACTATTTTATTATACGGAATTGATTTAGAGAGATTAAGTGTTAGACCATTAACCAACATTCATCGAAAACATAGCGTCAAAATCATTATTAATACATTTAATTCCATCCTCGACCAAACCCAAGGACCTAGACAGAAATATTTGTGAATCATCAGCGTAAAGATACATTTGACTATGTTCAAGAACCCTGAAGAGATCGTTAATAAGCAGAGAGAACAATAATAATAGATCAGGACTTGATACATGTATGACGTCTTGTCCTAACTATTTCATCAGAGGGTGTTAATGTGAAAGGTATGATTTTCGAAAAGCTCACTTTTTCTAGTCTTACAGTTTATGAATATATAAAATAAACGTGTAACTGCTTTAATATGCCGTTATTCCAAGGAGTGCACTAGTTTCAACAGCTTTTATTTATTTCATGCTTTGTGAGCATAGGAAAAAATAAATATTCACCTAATTTAAATGTTCATAAGAACTCACTATCTGTTCACCACTTTTATGTGCAACCATAAGCTACTTGACATCTGATGTTTATTATTCCAGTCAAGTGCGTACCTGATAGGCGCCACATATTACTGATAAAATGCAAAAGCTTGTACATGAAATGTTCCATTAATATGCAAAAAGCAGACTCGTTTTAGGTAAAGTGAATGCGATTAGTTTTGCTGTTTAAAAGGTTCAAGGTAATTCGAACGAAATTTGGTGCTATGCGAATTTGTGCTAAATTGCCTGTACTCACCTAAATAATAGTGTCTGAAACCTTCAATATCATACAAGGAACAAGCACCAGGCTTCCCACAGACTGTTTTCCAAATGAGGCAGGCAGAATCAATCACAGCTCCATAAATTATAGGGCAGGGAACATTTCCAAACAGACCTATAGCAGATTGTATTACCCCCATTGCCATGGCTTTGTCTGCAAGATAAGTTTAAGGTGGTCTGTGCATTGATTAGTTAAATATTAAAGATTTTTTCATACCTTTTGGATCAGTGCATCTCATGATTAGAAGCATACTACCTACTTCAGACGTCGAATGTATAAATACACAAAAAGCAAAAAGGCAAATAAATAGGACAAAGGCCCTGCAATTGCCATCGCAATATCCAGTGACGGCATCGTGAGTTCTGTTCGTCTCGATAACTATAAAATAATAGTGAGAGTTTGTAGATTTTCTAATGTAATTCTTTTATAATTAAATTTAGTTGAATATTATACAAAATTCTACTCACAGTCTGGAATACAGCCACAATCAGTGAAAACTCGTTTTCCATCCACAATTTCAGAAGTACTACATCCTGCATGGCAAGGCGAGAAGTACGTCATTCCATCTGCTCCGCAAATTGGGGAAAACTTATTCAAATCACAGCTACAAGTAATATTACAAGTTGGTTCAAGACTGGTTACTCTACAATAAAATAAGTTAATAAATGTGTCGCTTAAAAAATTGCAGCAATAATCCTACGATATAGCGCTCTGTTGATTTAATCCAGCAAAATCGTCCATATTACAACCCACAAACATTAGTACTACCATTCCACAAGAGTAAATTAATGCAGTGAATGCTATCCATGCAGCAACCCATCGCGCTGTTGGATTGACTTTCAGAATAACAATCCCTGAGATAATGATGCCAACTCCCATGACTAGGATACCTCCAAATGCCGCTATTAGAGCAGCATCCGCTGCAGGGAGTCTAAATTGTGTTTCGAGGTATTTCGGTAAGAAAGTGTACAGCCCAGCTATTGGCAGTAAATGGAAGACAGACGATGCAGTTCTAAACATGAGGATATCATTGCTGAGCTGTCGTCTAACAGTCTTTGGGAAATCTGAAATTATTTTTTCTTTTGAAGAAAACAATCAAATTTCAACTTCACGAGTCAAAACCTTTTAATTTTGGCTTGGCTTCCTTGATCGGTGGTGGTTTGTGTTGAGTTTCCACAGTTCGAATTTTGCTTGGTGGAGGAATTCGATTTCCCCTAAGTGTTTTTGGGAAACTGAACATAGCAATCGATGCAAGCATCATAAGGGTTCCAATCATTACTGGACCTGAATAACGAGAGGGATTCTAATTGGAAACAGTTGACGTAAAATATAGTTAAAAAATTTTAATTTGTGAACGAACTCTATCAGTTCTTATTTACGAGAAATTTTTAATCCATTCCTAACCGTCATCTGTGTTGTTTTCCTTAACCTGTTAAATTGTTAGATTTCTTTAGTCTTTGCTAGTACATTTCGAACCACATAGTAGACCTATTTTTTGCTATTTATACCTATCTACGACTATAAAGAATTTCATCAACTCTCTAAGATTGAAGTACTTTGTCAGTTCTCCACCAGTATGTATTGGAGTATGGTGGAGAACTGATCAGAAATCATCTACGGATGTCTGCTTCTTATGATTCTTACTATTACGTTTTGCTAATGACTAGTGGCAAGTAATCAGATGCCATTATCAACATAGGTTTTACGCTACTGCTTTCGAGTTTTTTTTTCGCTCCTCGGCCAAGAATCACCTTGGCTGGTTTGCATTGGAGTGCTTCTAAGTAATTCCCTAACCATTATGCTTTTTGTAGTGTTGGGCAAAAACGAATAACTACATCGAATAATTTGAATAATCACCAAGAACATAGTTATTCGATAACACAATATCACGTTATTCGATGTATTCGAATAATTGAGAAAAATGTTCGAATAATTTACAATGTACAAAAATTTTCCCAATTTACATACATTTTTTTATATTTTACCGCAGATTTCCGTGCTGAACCAAATAAAATGTTCAAATCTATAAAGAAATCTAAGAATCCGTGGGTCATTTACAATTACATTCAGGCATAGGATACTTGATTTCATATCATGCTTCTCTGAAACAAAGTACAGTTTGTTAGTTTGTTTATCGTTTTTATTTACTTTTTTAGTTATTTTTCTCGGAGCGACTGTTTTCTAAAGCAGGTGAAATTGTAACGGCCAGGATGAACTTGCTGTCAGGCCAAATGGTACAAAAAATCTTGTTTTTAAATGGAAATATAAACACATAAAGTGATTTTTATTTATGTTATATAATTACTACAAAGGCATGAATATTAATGAGATTTTTTAGTTCCTTTCACCTTCAGAGCTGTATATATGATTTTTTTTGTTCTAAATAATATTGAACTATTGTTTGTTTTTTTATTTTCTCCATTAAATAAAAAAGAAGTTAGGGAAATTTATGTTTTATTGCTATCACTCCTTTAAAATAGGGAAAAATTATTAATTATTCGATTTACGATATATTATTCGATGGTCGAAATTATTCATTATTCCATTATTCGATGGTTCAGATTATTCGATTGTGCCCAACACTAGTTTTTTTTATTTCGAGCCCGTGAGAGCCATCCTCCTATTCGCAAAGGCCGAGCAGTCAAATACAATGTGCCCTGCCGTCTCAGTATCATACTCCAAGCTCAGTTTTATCCTCTGGGCTCTCGTCCCCAGCATCCAGAGAAACCAAGCATCTGAGTGTTTCTTGTTCCATGACGATAACTTTTTATCTGGTCGGTCCACTCGACAGCCTAATTCCTTTTTTGTCTGCCGGTAGGTTGTCATAATTTTTCATAGATTTCGGTATTCTTGCATAACCCGGTCCTCTAACTCAACAAATTGTTACCCGATTTTCCGAGATATTATGAAAAGCGCCCGTAACTCCTATGCACCCCATCCGTTGGATCTTATTCAGTTGCATACTTTAGGCCACTAAACTATCGCAACAAATATCAGGTTAGGTCTGACCATCATTGTATATATTTATATCCAGTATATTGAGCTCAGCGAGATACTCTACTTTAGTCCACATACAATTTTCTACATTGATGTAACATCACCTTTGCTTTTTTATCTTTTCTTCAGCAACGATGTGTCCTTTTCCAGTTCTCTTTCTATGACTTCTATTCACTGGCGGTTTTTAAGCACATCTTAATATAAATAAAGTAAAGACAGAAAGGCCTACATTGTTGAT
>QYTT01092747.1:8887-19194 GCA_006980735.1 Dasypogon diadema
CTGACGCCTGTTGTACAATTTCTTTGTATGCGTTATATCTGTACACAATGCCTGCTTCTTAATTTTTGAGTATGGGTTGTATATCTATACGCGTCTGTTGGACAAATTCAATGTGTTCGGCAGGCAATGGGAATTTTACATGCGATCTGTTGGTCAATGTTGATGTAGTAGTGCATTTCAACACTTAGATCTTGGATTCTAGTGTTTGCGGAATTTTACAGCACCCAGCTGATGCACATGATGCTCTCTTCAGTCTTTTTGAAGAATTCCTTTGAAATTAAACTTCTCCCTTTTACTTACTGCTCTTATGAAGGCTGGGCTTTACCAACACTAAACCGTAAGGAGCTTACTATATTCATCCTTGTTATTTTGGAGACAACTATTAATGAGTCTTTTCTTATTATTATTTCTTCTTTGCCTATACATATCATGTTCACGTTGATAATCTTCTTGAGCAGTTAAAGCATTGCCATCACATAATCCAAAAACGTAATGAATATCAGCATATTCCTCGTCAGAGAGGTGAATCAAACACCTACTTTATCTGAAAAACACTTTAACTTCCTAAACCTCAATAAAATTCTTAATACGAAAACAATAAAGCAATTTCGAAATACAACAATGTTTGTTTTTTGGTCATTAAGAGGACAGGTGTTGAAGTAATCACTTTAAAATACAAAATAGTTACTTTTTTAAGCCGATGTATCTGGAAAAAGGTAATGTAATGAGTGGCCAAGACACTATTATTCAAATTTACATTCCTTTGACTTTCAAGGAAGCCACTCATTACCGGCCATATGCGTGGCAATTGGGCAATACAAGCATTTCCTAGAATAATTCCTTTTAACATAACTCTTTCTTAATGTGGCACCCACTTTCTAAAATATGTGTCACATTTCGTGAAGAAGGAACAAACAAGAAGTAAACATATTGCCCAAATACCCCAATAAATTATGACATAGCATTGACATCAATTTCAAAGCCAAGACAATGAGTTTTCCTCATTGAGGAAACCACGCTGTGTCAGCTGGCACCAATTACCCGAGCAACAAACAACACGTGCTCGCCGGTATATGTCATAACACGCCCCGACCAATGAGGGCGCTTGGACGAGTGCTTCGATTTTCTAGAGGCGGGGCCCAGTGAATTCAGCGATACGTTCGCTGTAATGGCGAACGATCAGCTGAAAACTCAGAATCGATCGGGGAAGGGGATTTTCCTAAATAAATAAATATCTTTAGCAGTAAGTAAGTTAGTTAGTTAAGAGTTATGAGTCAAAAGAGTAAAAGTTAGCCAAGCAGCCAAGAAGTTAAGACTGACAGTGAAAAGGTAAAATTAGAATTTAATAGTGAAAGGCAGAAGGAATTATTGAGTACTTAATAGTGAAGAAATTTGTCAATAGTGCAAATAGCTAAATTAAGCAGACAACTATACTGACAAAAAAGTGAAGTAATAATAAAGATTTGTAAAAAAGAAAGAAGTTGAGTTTCGAAGTAGCGAGGAGATAACGAAAGGGCTGGTGACCTTCTCGAAAAGAAAGCACTCCCAGTCCCTGTTGTGGGAAAACGAGAAAAGGAAAATCAAGGGAAAGACATCCCACAACAGTAACAGCTAGGTGTCAATTTTGAATAGAGGATTTTTAGGTAACATAATAAGCAATTCATTTATGTAAAACTATAAAAAATAATAAAAAATCAATAATCGGAGAATATTACACTTGTAGTTCCACTGAAACAAGAAATTTGGAAAAACTATTTTAAGATGGAATAGCCAGCAAATTGCTACCACCTAGAATGATTCTATTATCAAGCTTTTTGCTTCGGCTTAAGTAGCAAGATGATAAGCATTTTGGTTTTTGTGGTCAATCTTTTTATGGTATTAGCGGGTATAATATAATTAGAGTGAGATCGGGATCGTCTCGATCGATAACGGCGATATATTCTTGATTTCCTGATTTCGAGTATTTTTAGATGATCCGAAATATCTTGTACTGTATCTGAAATTCTACTAATATATGATGGAGCGCCTTGGTTAGTTACCGAAATTTTAGTTGAAGAGAGTGTGGTTTTGCAAGGCGTTAGTCAAGGCTGATGCTAACGAAAGACTTGAGTGCTGAAACAGTACTGGTTTATTTCATATAACAGAATCTTAGCCTAACTTACAACTAATCAGTATGTGATTGCAGAGGTTGTGAACCTAGGACTCATGTTCTATCCTACATCTCCCTTTGCTTACAAAAACAAAAATGGAATTCTTATACTTCACTTTACCCTAAAAATTATTTACATGCAAGTATCTCTCAAAATAATCTACATGCAAGTATCTCCATTATTTCTACAACTTGAAACTTTTCTAACAACTTCTCTATCTATAATTCTTCCGCTTCTCAACTTAAGCTGATTAAGTCTGTTTTCGTTTGGAAAGTCTGTCCTCGAGTTCAAGCCCTTCAGGTCTTGGTGTAATTTTCTAAGATGAAAGCTATTCCTTCTTAAAATCGCGTCATCATCTGACCTTATAATATATGACCGAGGAGATTGATGTTTTTCTTTTATAGTGCCAGGTACCCATCTCTTCCCCTCTCTAAAAAGTATCCTCTCTCCTGGTTGGAATGCTTTTCGTACTCTAGCACCTTTATTGTAGTATTTTTTCGTATTAGCGGTTTTCTTTTTAAATTGGTGCATGGCATGTGCGTTAAGTGAGGGTTTGAGCAGGTGTTCAGTTATTGGTACTGTCGTTCGCGTTCGTTTGTTCATAAGCAATTGGGCTGGTGAATAGTCTAAATCTTTCACAGGTGTATTTCTGCAACGTATCTATCATCATTATTGGGTATTTTTCTAAAGATATTTTTAACTATTTGGACGGCTCTTTCCGCCATTCCATTGCTTTTGGGATAATAGGGACTACTGGTGACAATTTCAAAATTCAATTTTCGGGCAAAATTTTTACAAAGTGAAGACTTAAAAGGGACGTTGTCTGCTATGACCAGTAAAGGAATCCCAAAGGTAGAGAAAATTTTTCTCCAACATTTAATAACTTCACTACTTGACTTTTGACGCAAACTGTGCACTTCAATCCACTTGCTCATGTAATCCTTCCCTTCATACTCCATGATATCGCAGCCCACCTTTTGAAAGAGTAAGATAGGGATTTCGTGAGAGATTAGGGGTTCTTTAACGTTTGCAGGCTTGTGAGTATTGCACACAATACAATTGCTCACGATGGACTCAATCTCATTATTCATGCTGGGCCAAAAGAATAAATCTTTTGCCCGTTTTTTCGTTTTCAGTAGGCCTTGATGAGATTCGTGTAGTTTAATTAATATGGTTTCTCTTAATGAGTGTGGGACAATTATTTGATTTTCCAAGAATACAATTTCATTTTCACACGTAATCAAATTTTTGAATTTATAATAAAATTTAATTGCTTCAGGGACTTTACTTTTATGGTTGGGCCAGCCCTTATAGTAAAATTTCTTGAGGAGCGTGAGAACAGGATTTTTTGTGACTCCACCCTAATATTTTGAAGGTTTTTGTCGGCGACATTGATACTATGGGCTGTTTCGTTTAACCCTGATTCCTCCTCTATCTCTTCTAAATAATTTCGCGATAGGTAATCGGCCACTAATAATTGTTTTCCCGGAACATATTTAACTACCACATGGTAATTTAACAGTTTTAACTTCAATCTGTGTAGTCGAGAAGAAGCAATTTTGTTTATGTCCTTAGACATAATTGTTTCAAGAGGCTTGTGATCAGTTTGGACCACGAATTTTTTACCATATACGTACTGATGAAATCTTTTGCAGGCGAACACTATCGCCAAGAACTCTTTTTCTATCTGTGCATATCGTTTTTCAGCTTCAGATAGAGATCTAGACGCATATGCAATCACTTTGTCATCTTGAAGTAGACAACATCCTAAGCCGTCTTTGGAAGCGTCAGTTTGTACAATGATATTCTTATTTTCATCGAATGGGACTAGCATGGTTTTTTTTGCGATCTCATCTTTTAAGTTTTTAAAGGCTTTTTCGTGGTGTGAAAGCCATACAAAAATTGAGTCCTTCTTCAGAAGGTCTCTTAGTGTTGCCGTTAGGGTGGCCATGTTGGGTACAAAACTTCGATGATAATTGATTAAACCTAAAAATTTCTGAAGATCCCGTTTAGATTTAGGGCTGGGAAGGTTAACTGTTGCTTTTGTCCTATTTGGGTCAGACTGTATTCCTTCACTAGTGAACACATGACCAAGGTAGGCCACACTCTGCACTCTTAGTTGGACCTTTTTTGGATTAAACTTAATATTTCTTTCTCTAGCGCGATCAACTACTTTCTGGAGTATCCTGTCATGTTCTTCGATACTTTTGGCAGCAATAAAATATCTACGTCCTGACAATTTCGCGCTTACTTCTTCGAATGTGGGAATTGGATAAAAGTCCGGCTTTATAAATTTATGCAAATTGCGCGGGTCTAAGCAGAGTCTGAGGGATTTATCTTTTTTTTACCACTACTATGTTATTAACCCAATCTCGGGGTTCCACAACTTTGCTGATTACACCTTTATTTTCTAACTCTTCTAGTTTTTCTTTGAGAATTGGTTTTATTTTGATGGGAATTCTGCGCGGGGGGTTAGCTACCGGAAAGGAATTTTCGCTAAGTAGCAAATCATATTGCTTATTGAATTTTCCGAGACCTGAGAAAATGTCATGATTTTTTTTATGAACAGTTCTTTCGTCAGCGTTTTAACTGGCTGAATTTCGTAATTACGTTTGATTAAACCAAACTTCACGCACGTGCCAAGGCCCAAAATAGGTTTGTAGTTACCTTCAACTACGATAAATTTTTCACGTATAAAAATATTTTTATAATTACATACCAGGAAAGTGATACCTTTTGCAACAATTTTGTGACCGCTATACGATTGCAGAGTCATGTTTGTTGGCTGCAGTTCAATAATTTCAAATTTGGACGATGGAATTATATTGACTTCTGAGCCTGTGTCTAGTTTGAACTCGATGGCGACTTTCCCAAATCTTATTTGTTCCTTCCATTCTTCTAATTCGACATTATTTACTGACCTATAAAATTTGACATCATTAATTAAAATTCATTTTCAGAATCGGAAACAGTGAGATTATCATTGTCACATGAAATAGTACCTACTCTTTTGTTCCTGCACACTACGCTAAAATGATTTAATTGCTTACAATTAGAACAGATTTTCCCATACGCTGGGCAGTTAGCATATTCATGTATTCTGGTACATTTTTTACACTTGAAAGTATTTTTACCACTTCGTTTATCGTTCTGTGATTACTAAAATGACTTTTGTTAGATAAATTTTTGTTATTTTTGTTGAAATTTACAGGCTTGCTCGTATTATTATTTGCGTTTTTACCTCTTATTCCATCAATGGACTTTTCACCCTGCATCTGTTTGACTTTGTCTTTGTTGTTCTCAGCTATTCTACACTCGGCTATTGCTTTGTCCATTTTGATGTCTCCTAATTGCAGTAGTCTTTCTTGCAGCCTCTTGTCCACTAATCCCAATATGATCCGGTCCCGTATCATTGAGTCTTTATCGACAAATTCGCATGTTCCTGCTAATTTCTTAACATCGGTGAGAAAATCGTCGAACGGTTCGTTTTCCTTTTGGTTGCGATTATAAAATACAAACCGCTCGAATATTATGTTTTTTTGAGGATTACAGTAATTCTGCAAGGCTTCGATCAGTTTGTCATATTTCTTGCGATCTTCATCTGTCAGGTCAAATGTACGCAATAATTCTCTTCCTTCTTCTCCAATTTGATTTCTCAGCAGAGCAATTTTAATTTCATCACTTTCAGCACTAGTTTTTGATGCCACCAAGTAATCATCAAAATTTTCTTTAAAGATTGTCCAATTTCTAGACTTATTTCCCGTTAGGACGAGGTCACCAATTTTTTTTAGACCACTTTCCATTATATATCTGAAATAATTTTTAGTGCACCAGGTTCTTAAAATTTTATTTGCACTTGCAACATTTATTTTTTATTTGTAATAACGTTCTATTTTTCGATTTCTTAATTTTAACGTGGATGCGAATTCTTTTACCGCTTTAAATTTATTCTTTTGTTGCCATTTGTTTTCACAATGTTTTTCTGGATTATTTACTCCCATTAACGTTTACTTGTTTACAATAACAATTTTAGTATTTTAAAAGATTTTAATAGGTTTTAATATTTTTACCGGCTGCGCCATGTGGTTTTGCAAGGCGTTAGTCAAGGCTGGTGCTAACGAAAGACTCGAGTGCTGAAACAGTACTGGTTTATTTCATATAACAGAATCTTAGCCTAACTTACAACTAATCAGTATGTGATTGCAGAGGTTGTGCACCTAGGACTCATGTTCTATCCTACAGAGAGTGTGTTATAAAGTAAATGTCTTGCGTGGAATTGTAATTTTGTTAGGAGGGTCCTGCATTTGAATACCCACATGTATTTGTCTCATCTTTCACGTCATCTGAAGTCATATCGATTTTATTTTATGCAAAAAAAATCTAAATAATGGAAACTATTAAAAATTATAATTTTTAAATTATGTTTTACTGAAAATTGCTAAATGTAGGTATTGTTAAAATGTATGTTTTATTGGTTATGTAGCTTTTATGATTTCATAAACATTATTTGGTAATTCAACTAATTATATATACACGCATCTATATACGTGAAAATGATATGTAGAATGGCAAATTGTTTTTTATAATTCTGGTTGAAAAAGAAAATTTGATTTTTACTTACAGTAGTTTGACTGAATTACTTTCACCTTTAATTACTTTGATGACTACGTTTCATCCATAGGTGATCTCGAATTCACTAAAAATTTGCATTATTATTACAATACGTTTTATGTTTAATCTGACGCGTTATAAAAATCCTTGCAATTTGGAGCACTTCCATTTTTTACTAAATTGCCAATTTGCGACTTTCTGTTCTCTAAATCGAAGTCTTGCTTTTGATCATTATAATTTGACGGCCGCATCTTGCAATATTTTATTCTGAAAAAAGTCAACAGCTTTCTTGGGGACACCAATGTGGCAAGGTGCACATGGCTCCAAGAGTTTCTCAGGAGTCCATCCCCAAAAATGGTGGAGGGTCCACTCACTGTGTTCCGGACGTTTGTGTAAGTGCAATGATATTATTGAAACCGTAGTTTTTATGGGAGTTTGCACTCTTTCTCAGCATGAAATATATTCATTACTTCATTAATGATGTGATGAGCATATGTACATTACTATACGTTCCCAACATTAATGAATTTTAAGGCATTATATCCCGCTCATTGGTATTACACATATTTAAAAAAAAGTTTATATCTCAAAAGAAAAAAAGACAAATTAATGACTTCGATTTGCGCATGTGCAGTGAAATACAAATTTTTCACTGAAAAGCGACCTATATTGCTAACAAACAAAAATTCATCATATTTCCTTTAATAATGGAAAAATAATATGTGTTAAATAGGCAATTTTCACAAGTTATAATTTACCGTATAATTAGAACAGAATAATAAAATTCCATATCATCATTATGAAACAAAATGATAATTTGATTACAGATTTTTATCAAAAACCCTCAGCCTCAGGGAGGTTAATAGACTCTATGTTTGCGCACCACAAACGACAAATTATAAAAAATGCTAAAAACTCTATCAACATTTAAGCAACCTTAGTTTCCATGGCAAAAACACAGAAACTCGACAATTTCAGTACTAGTTATATCCCCTGTGCAATTGTACAGAAGCAAAACCTTCGAAACTACAAGCCATGCACAAGAGGAAGAGCGAGAACATTGAACTCCTTTTTTATGAATCCTTTAGTATAGGCGAATTTGGGCTTATATGCAGGTTTTCCACATTAAGCCTTTTGCTAACTAAATTCACCCTTTTGCAAATTTATTTCAGAGGCGTTGTCCAAATTCAACCAAACTTCGTCCAGATTATCGTCTTCCAATTTCTGAAGTAACCCCCTTAAGAAAGTCGCAGAAAATATATGAGTTGACAACGCAAATATCAACGATTTGTATAAGGGTGAACTTTATGTGAAAAACCTTACTTCGTTAGCCCAAATTCTCCTATCGTAAAGCGTTCATAGAAAAGAGTTCAATGTTCTCGCTCTTCTCCTTGTGCATCGCTTGTAGTTTCGAAGGTTTTGACAGAAGGTAAGGGCAAATATATTGAGCCAAGTAGTGAAGTTGAATTTAGCAGAGGGTAGAAGTAAATATCATCATCTGGTAGTGGCACAGTTTTTTGATTATCGAGAGGTATCCTCACCATAGCGTGATCTTCTCGTGTTAGGGAAAAAGATAAGGAAATGAATGATATATCATTAAATAAACCGAAGTTATTTGGGAGCTTCGCGGAAAACTCTGTTGTCTGTAATAGGTTCTTCAGGGAAAAAGGTCTTGTTTTGTTCCGGATAAGATTTGAATGCCAAGCGCATCGGCAGAAATTGCTCACGACACAACCGTATATACTTGACCATGTGAAAAGTACGGCTCACGAAGACAAAGGCGCGCTTTGTTAAATGTTTGCCCTTGAGCCTTGTTAATTGTGTAAGTGAGACACACAGGGAACTGATGGCGACAGAAAGTGAAGAGTTAGAAAACCCCTGCGCATGTACACATAAACCCCTTATTACTTTTATTATTTTTACAAAAGTGTCTATTTTCCCACCACCAGCGGTAGGGTTCCTAGTGATTGTTTTTAGACGGTAAAACCTACTTTACAGTCTATGATTTAATCTAAATCTAAATTTATACACATTAAAATTCGTTGTAAATTGCTTCACATTTGTATTAAAATGAATTGAAGAACTCATATATAAAATACATGTAGAATAGATTGAAGCTGATGCACGTATGAACTAAAGTCTTGCAAGTGAAATCTACATTCATGCAATCAAAAATATGTATAAAGCCATATATATTATGTATGTATATAATATTACTATATTATAATATGACAGATCCGCGGTAAACTAAACTGCAACATAAGTCCGCGTACACCGACGCGTAGGTGACGGCAGCGATTTCGATGGCTACCGCTACCGTGTTCAGTGATACTCAGAGCAACGCTGTAGCGGTAAGTGTATTAACTCCAAGCAACTCGCCATTTCTATAATTAAAATACACACAAACCGCACGCAGTACGCGGTAAAAGGCAACATGCAACGATCACAAAATTGAACGCAACAATTACCGCGTACCGCAGAGGCATATCGCTTCCAGTTGATGATGTCTCATTTAATATTATGTGTCGTGTTATACCGCTACAGCGTCGGGGTGCACCGCGCTTTATTCCGCACTCTGGACATGTATTATATAATATCTAAGAACCTGAAAATAATTTTTAAAAATTTTTTTGTCTGTGTGAAGCAGATTTTCTACACAGTAGTAGGTTCGTTATGTGTATATAAAAGGCATTCAGGAGTAGACTACTTATGTAAATAACAAAAGTTTTCTGCATTGACACTTAGGGTATAATATACATTTAACTCTAAAAAAATATTTGACCTGGAAAATATTTACACAGAATTCACTAACATAATAAATGTTTAATCTGTGCTTGTTATCACGCTTCGCGAATAACTTCTGTTCAAATTAATTTTAAATCGCATTTTCCCCTAAAAGTTTGAGAACTTGATGTTGTCATTTTGGTATGCATACGAGGAAGAAAATTCAGTGCATAAATAAAACCCACCCACGCCGGTGGCCGAGCGGGCTGAGGCGCACATCTAGAGAATACCTCCTCTGTTGTCGTGGGTCCAAATCCTGCACAGGACGCGACCATATATCTGGGTACCAGTGGTTGAGGCAATTTTACTGACATGAATTGTACTTGTGAGGCCACTAAGATGTTGCACAGTAATTTCATGCCAAAATCGTGGCTCGCTTGCAACATTTGTCAAGTTAATTTCTCAATCGCCTCTTTCCTAATTTCCGTTCACTTAAGTTGTGTTGTGTGCACCATAGGGTTGTCCCCTGAGCTTAGTAATTAAAATCGATCTTCCGATTTTTCATAAAAAAAAGAAAAAGGAAGAATTGTTCAATCGAAATGCAACTTTTCACCTTCACAAAGTATGGCAATTTTTACAGAGCAGAACACAGAACAATCACTAAACTTAAACGAATTATGCGCGAGCTGGGAATCGACTGCTTTTTGCTAATTTTTACTGCCCGTGAGTTACCTACTTGTGGATTTTGGGGAAAACTGCTGATTCTTTTACATTTGCGACAAACAATTCTTGTGAATTGTTTGTGCAGTAAGAATGAATTTA
>QYTT01092748.1:0-30088 GCA_006980735.1 Dasypogon diadema
TTGAATGCTTCTTGAACTCAAACAAAATTTCATAGTAATCAGACAAAATCCACCCCTCTCATTATTGCATATATTTATGCACCCTTAAATAATAAAATTCTATTTTGTACCAAAATCAGATAGATTACGCTTCAATTGTTTTCAATCTTGGGCTTTATGATATTTAGGGTTAGAGGGATGGTGGCCTTGGATAGATTACTGAGATTTGAAAGAATTAATTGGTTGGGTTTAGAGGAAAAGGTGAAAATATTGTAATATTTCTTATTTAATTGATTTTGAATGCAACTTTGAGATATGAATGTACAGCCGCTTTGGTAACGAATATAACTGAATATAAAGAAAAGAGAAAACACTAAATGAGATTAAAAAACTAAAGTAAGGGTAGAATGTTCATTGAAGAGATGAATAGAAATCAACCAAAAAGTTTACTCCATTAAGAGAGACTGGGGCAATAATGATTAATTAATTTAATTTGTATTATTAATTCATAATGATATAATTATATTAAATGTTTTTATTCAGTCGGAAAATATACCAAAGGAAAAAACGAAACAAAATATTAAAAAATAATAATAACAAAAGGATTTATTCTTCTTTTTCTTCCTTCTTTTTTATTTCTTTATTATCTAGTTCTTCTTCTTCTAATGTACCTTTTTGGAGTTTCAGTAAGGGTAGAGAACTTCCTTGAGCGCTTTCCATTTAACATGAACACACCTTGGAGCTTTAAATATTGGTAGAGCTGATTCCAGTAAGAATTCATAGGTTTCGTAACCTCCAAAAATGTCAACATTGTTTAAATAATTGGTGAGTTCAGTAAATTTCTTTGTAATAATGTTCCTATTCTGATCTTATCAAAAAAGAAATTCACGATATGAATGTGACTCCTTATACAAAAAATATTTAAGGACTAAGGACATTGCTGACTTTAGAAAATATAAAGTGGTATGTACTAGTTTAACATAATTACACCGAATTCTCTTTTTGCACGATTTTTTTTACACGAATTCGATTTAACACGAGTTAAAACGAGAAAAAAAATTCTCTTTTTACACGAATTGTTTTGTTTTAACACGAACTTTTTTATGAATTTTTCCGGTAATTTTTATGATGAATTTGTGGGGAGTGAGATCACAAATATGCATTGTAACTTCGCGTTAAATTTTTCACAGTTCAGTTAGATTATGTCGATTATATGCGTATGTACATGAGTGGGATTCCCCGAATTATGCGTAGGGTAAAGACGTACACCGAATTCTCTTTTTACACGATTTTTTTTTGCACGAATTTTTTGGGAACGCATCTATCGTGTAAAAAGAGAATTAGGTGTATTGACCCAAATGATCTGAATAGATTTTTCGCCAACAACAGATATTTGGTCGTAATAATGACACTGTACGAAATGTTATCTTCAGGTGCATAAATAATGAGGAAGTACTTTCAACAATTTTATCTATTAAATTTACGCGCCCAGAACCTGATGAACTTTTAGCTGGTTGGGAGGCCACAAGGTGTTCCATAAGGATTAATACTTGGTCCCTTGCTTTTGGGCTTATACGTTAACAACTCCTCAGATATGATAACCAATTCCTCCATACACTTGTACGCGAATGACATCTTCTTAAGTATACCCATAGCTTTCATATAAGATTGATGATCTTCGAAATATATAATATATATATATACGAGTTGTGTATGTTAAACGAGCTGACTTTAAATCCAACCAAGTCGCAATGTCTGCCTATCTATACCCACACCGGTAGCCGAACTTATTGAGGTGCACATCTGCAGTTCCTCTCAAATGCTGGGTGGGTGGTTGAGGCAATTCTAACTGACTGAGAATTGTACTTGTGAAGCCACTGGGATCTTGTACGATGAATTAGAGAATTAGAATGAGGCGGAGCTGAAGTAGCCTATGCACTGTGGCCACCAGTTAGCTTATTGTGCTCCGCACAGCTTAGAGTTTCTCCATCAGTCCCACAAAACATGGTATTGAAATTTTGGAATTGCCTCACATTTTGTTGAATCGTTCTGCTCTTCAATACTTTTAACATGTCAAAAGTTTGAGAATTTTACTCCAAATGTAGTTGCTGTAAGTATATTTCAAATATTATTGCGAAAATACAGCTGGGGCACCACTTCCTTGTTAAACTGCATCTGGCAGCAGGCGAGAAGGGACAGGAGCGGATCCTGACTAAGTCGGCCGGATGACGGAGTTGACACTAGAATCCGTCCCGCCTACATATATTCTCGGTGGAAAAACAATGAGCCTAGATGTGGCCAAGTTCAAGAGATCCTCGTGGTCTAAAAAGAACCTCTCTTAGGAAGGATCTTTTATTATCTCCTCCTTGCAGACTTTAGACATTTCTATCTCGTTCCCGGTAAGGGGAATATGGATTCTCAAAAATACAAATTTGGAATTGCATAAAAACGTACTCGCGGGCAAGATATATGACAGGCACAGTGAGGCTATTCTGCACACTGGAATGAATACAGGAAAGTGCTCATTTCATAATATAACAATTGGCCTTGATCCAATTACGTACTCTGGATTTTTACACGCTCCTATAGCTTTTTAGTTTTTAAGTAGGTCATGCTTTCACCGTATACGGGATGATTCACTTTTGACTGCATACTCTTTGTAATCCTACCTCATTTCCTGATATACTTTTCCTGTTATGCTATACCTGTAAAAGGAGTAATCTTATTTGTGAGTTGATCTAATTAATTAAGGCTTTTCCAGGTCCATGGGTTCACAAAAGAAACCACAAAATGTATGTCACGAATTCCAATCGTTTACTCCTCTTTTGCCCACACCCGAGCCCAGAGTCTTTTCAATATAATTATAAAGCGTTAAGCCAATTTTTGCTTCTTGGAGTATTGATTTAAAGGAAAGGGTAAGAGTAAAAATAGATAACTAACCCCGCGCTGAACTCTTTAAATATTCCGAAATAAAATTTGAAAAAATTTTAAACGGCTAAAAGGTGGGAAAGAACAGTGACTCCATCCCATAAGGAATAAATATCATGTAAAAGCCCTAAAAGAAATTGTCTCTTAGAGACCCGTTATGCATTGGTACCGATGGATAATAAATAATTCCACAGACAAGAAAAACCACACCACTAACCGCTCTGATACCGAAAAATCATTTCCGTTACAAGCCACCCTCACGTAAAACCACCACACGTCCAGGGGGAAGCCAAGACAAAAAGCAGAAGGAATAAAACGTCTTCCAAGGAAAGCAGTGAAGAAGGTTATCAGCATCCAAAATCATATTATGTGACCAGTAACAACAACAAAAACCGCAAAAGACTCTCCCCCGCCGCAAAAAACAAAGTCTGCCCCCTTAATAGCCACAAAAAGAAAATTGTGAAGTGCTCACTTTTACCACCGAGGGAATTTCCTCACGTCACAGTCAGCATCCACCTAACAGTAGCCACCCCTCAGAAAGTCGTGAAATGAAAACACAAGCACAAGAGACAAGGGGATGGCCACCTCCTTTCAAATGCTTCCACCAAGACACAATGGCAAAAAGAAAGGAAGAGATCATAACACGATCCGAGGAATATTGTGTTTGGATGGTTGGTTCGTGGGGTATCCAAAAATAAGGTTTGTTCGGTGGCTCCTAGGGAGAAAAGACAATTGCCCATAAAAATCAACACAAGCTACCATAGAAAAGTGGGGATTGGTGATAAGGGCGACATGGTGGTGGAGGAGACTGCACAATGTCCTTGAATGTTTCAGGCGAGTTTGGGAACCAGCCCCCTGGTTTGGAGTGCTTGGTTGGCTCGTTTGTTTCATGGTGTACTCAACAATGGCAATCGCATCCTATTTTATGAGGAATAAAATGAAGGACGACAAAGATGCCTTCAGTTTCAACTGGAGCCTCTGTTGGGGGGAAGATAAGGACGATGGAATGTGCACTTTCATAGTTTATTACTTTCGTGTGTCGATTTTATTTAATTGCGTTGGAAGAGTGGTGGAGCTGCCGGTTCCATATTTAATTGTCAAGAGCTCAGAGCACGCAATAGATTTCCTTCAGTGTGAAAGAGAACTACATTATCCTCGCACCATATTCATGACGTCCTTTCGTCTTTTATTTATTTTCTTCATTACGCTCGTGCTGTGGCTATTCCTTGACCGGATATAGAAGATTCATATCGCGTCTATGAAGATGTCAGAACAACGACCGTATGGGTGTTTTATGGCTGCGGAAATTCTTTTTTATGAATCTGCTCTTTTTCTTACATCTGTCTGAATTTATACGAAAAGAAACGTTCACCAAAGGATATTATGCGCTATGAATCACTGTACATTATTATAGCTTTTTGTTACGTTCCAGGAAGGGCGGTTTGGTGGGAGTGAAGTTAAATGGGAACGGGGTGAGAATTTGACATGTGCATGGTCCCTCTTAAATGAAAAGTCCATTACCAATCGTTTGTCCTCTGTAAAGTCCACCCAGTTATTCTTGAAAAAATATTATCAACGCATGAATTAATGCTTTCGACATAATCTGCAGAAAGTAATATTTCTTAAAATTTCGAAGGCATTCAGTCCCAAGCAAATATCATAAATGTCAACAGTAGCAGATGAGGAAGATCCCCATTACCTGAGGGGGTATTATGCCTAGTAACAAAGATCGCTATTGAATCGAACATGTAAAGATAGGTACATGGTTGCGCGAAACGATTAACGAAGGTTTGGTCACTTTGGGTTTCTGGATAAGAAAGCGCATTACTTTTTTTTTGTTTTCAATAATGATGCTATCGAGTTTTATCTCATTTTCCCACCCGTTCCTAAGAATTTTCTCATTCGATTCGACAGTGTTCGAATCGAGTAGCATGATTTGCGTTCTGGCTAAAGAAAAAGTTAGGGTTGCTTTCTTGTCGCCACCGGTAGTGAGCATGTTCTTACCCTTTGCGGATGCAAAATAAGCCGATTGTGATGGAGCGCAATCCAAAGGGAACTGTACCTTCAAATTAGCTCGAGAAAAACTTATAAATCTTGTAAATATGTAAACGAAATAGAATATCTCTTCAAATTAGCTCGAGAAAAACTTATAAATCTTGTAAATATGTAAACGAAATAGAATATCTCTTCAAATTAGCTCGAGAAAAACTTATAAATCTTGTAAATATGTAAACGAAATAGAATATCTCTAAACGGTCAGCTTCTATCTACGCTGAGTGACCAGTGTGCACAGAACCAAAATAATGCTTCCAAATTACACCACAAGGCTCACCAACGTTTTTAATAAAAACCATTTAAACTAACCACAATGAAATTATCGCGATACGAATGCATTCTGAATAAATTGAACAAAAATGTAATCAGTGAAAGAGGCACTCAATTTGACAAAATAATTGCTGAGCTGGCGTGGTTCAACAATTAACAAACAATCATCGCACGACGAATGGACAAAAACTGTTCACAAAATGCATTTTGGACCATTCCTTTTTTCGTTGAACTGGTTGAACCGGTGGGCAAAACTGAAAAAAGACAATTTTTTCTCTATGGGATAAACAATGCAAGTCCTGAATGCAATCCAATCAAATTTAAGGGGGGCCTGACCGAAACTGTGAAGGGATGACTATTCCTAGCTGCAGTGACAATTTTCACTGAAGAGACAATCAAGAAATCATCCCCCTGGACAGTAGGTATTAGGTAATGGACGATGTGTCGTGAATTGCAACAAGCAATCAACAGAATTAAGATATTTTTCGCATCCTGTCACTTGTAATATTTTACACCATCCAAGATTATTTTTGGCAGCAACATGGACAAACTAACCTTCGTTAATCCTGACAAAAGGAAATTTTCTGTATCCGATATCATGACCAACAATACACATTTTGTCCCTTTTAAATTGAATCAAAAATATATACATGGAAAGTTGATTTTTCGCATTCAAATTTATCCTGTTTTGGGAATCGAAAAATCTCTAAAGTAAATTTACCCGCCCAATTTTCGTTCACTTTTTTTTCTCATTTGATTTATTTTTAGGATAAATTCCTGTTGTATCCCTTTTTTGTGCTGACACCCACTTCCTCCTTCATTACGAGCCGGCTTTCTATTGTACTCTGAAAAGATAAAACGTGACATGCTTGACAAATTATTATTTACGAGTTGAATGCAGATTTTGGTTGGACTCTATGTTTTCGAGCATTCACCAACCACCGGAGCTGTCTGAATTCATCGACAATTGGCTTTTGTTGAGAATTTCGCAGCCATAAAATGATTTTTGAATGGATTCACGCCTATACACTTCTCAGATTGTATGGGGTGTAGATACAGGAGTATATTGTGGTGTTTGGACTGAATTTTGATAAATTTTTGTTAAAACGCTACTGTCGTAAGTTGACTCCGGTCAGTTTTTCTGGTTCGTAAAAAAAATTTAATGGTATTTTTTTTACTTACTTCTGTTTCTTTTCCATTTGGAAGGAAGAGAAGGAAAACATATTCTGGAGACTAATTGTATCGGTTGTAGACTAGGACTCATTAACGTGGAGCTTGAAAAAGCGTTTAGAACTGGTTTAATGAAAAATGCTGCGTTCTATTACTGCTTGAGTCCACAACATAAATGATGAAATAAGCAAAGGGTGTCTCATGAATTCAAGTAAATTCTCAATATCCATTCGGTTTTCGACAGTCAAGTTGAAATATTTGACATCAGTGACTTTGGAGTATTCATCATAACGCTACTACAGCATCTGTACTGAGTCCCTGATAGGTAATACCGGCATCACCGCTTTAATCGGTTTTATCGCTTTCAGTCTCTGGTTTAATCGTTCCATCTAATGTCGCTAGAATCTCTAGATCAAGACTCAGGACCGGTTTGGTAGATGTACGGTGGTAGACTCTCAAGCAAGATACTTCCTAAGCATCTGTCTCTAAAATTTAGGGAGAATTCAGTGAGTCTAACAGCTAAGCAAGTTTGGAGTTGGATGGATAGAAAGCTTTCCCACCGACGAAAATCTAAAGGAGATCTCATACGTTAGTAAGAATAGTATAGGTATAGGTTTTTAGAAGCTGGAGCAATAAAGTCTTGCATTTACAATTACACAATTTGGTTCATTGTACATCTCAGAATGTAGTAAATTCTGCCATCCTTTTATAGTTGTCGCCTTTTATAGATGGTTAGCTCGTTTAACAAAATTTGTCACAATTGTCAAGTCTTTTGTTGGGATGATCTCTGCATCTCAAGAGGTGTCCCGATTTTCATTTTCTTGTAAGTTTTCTTTTTGTCAAGGGACCTATATTAATACAATATAATGCATTTCCTTCAGCGGCTGATTCTAGTGCATTTTCGTAATCCTAAAATCCAAAAATGACGAGTGTGAAACAACTTATTGCTGGCGCAGTAGTCGTGATTTTATTGGAAAAAAAGAAAGAAAAAAATAAAAGGAAATTCTGGGTAAGGAAGTGGATAGCACAAGGGAAGGAGAAGGTGCTTACACCAAGCTTTTAAGTGAGTTGAGGGAAGAAAGTGAAGAGTTTTTCAGAAACTTCGTTCGGCTCTCATATGAAGATTTCAATTTTGTGTTAGAAAAAATAGACACAAAAATAAAAAAGAAGGATACTCATATGCGGAAGGCGATTTCGTCTAGAGAACGTTTAGCCCTAACCCTGAGATAGCACTTCACTGTTTACCTGGCAACGAAGATTATACAATGTCCTGGAAACTTCAGTTTCATCCAGTTGTACATTGTAACATTTTTTGTAACACTCATTTTAATTAATGTTCTCGACATAATATTTTTGTCAAATAATTACAGCTTTGAACAAAGATAAATTATTTCAATCCACCAGTTTTATTAACTTCACACTGCACTGCTCTACGTAGAGCAGAAAATTCTATCAGACTAGCTTAATAAAATCAATTTAGAGAGACATTCCTTTTTAGAAAAGAAAATATTGAGTTTAATTGACACCTACAGGTGCCAAATTTCGGAAAAGGGAATAAATAAAAGGGAAATAGTAAAATCTCTTCCAACATATGAAGTACGTAAGTTGGATTGGGTTCCCGATATAACAAATTTAATAACAAATGCCAGTTTGACAAGATTTAAACAGAAATTTATCTTTGTGGTAGCCAATATATATTAGTGGGACTCTCGTAAATGGAGTAAACTTCAGCCATGTTGATGAAATTTCCTTACCATCTTATCACCACTACTGTGGATTCTCATGATAGAAGACTTTCTGCATTTACTCAAGGCAAATGGCTATAGGTTTGTCTGTTATGCGGATGATCTAGTCATTCACATTACGGTCCCCTCTGAGACTGACCTGCGTGGTTTGATGCAGAGCGCCATTCGATTGGTCGTCAACTGTGTGAATGTCTTCGATCTCACCATTTACTCTGCGAAGACTGAGCTTTGCCTCTTCACCAGAAAGAGAAAAAATCCTCGGATGGCGCTTCCATCTATCGGTTCCACTCAACTGGAACTAAAGGAACACGTCTGAGGGTTATTTTGGATAAGAAGCTCGGCTGAAAACTACCCTTGGAGGAAAAGGCATGAAAGAACTATTTATGGTCTTATCTGCCTGCCGAAGGGGCATCGGTAAAAGTTGGGGACTTAAACCACGAATGTTAGCCTGGCTATATGCCGACGCACTATTACCCATGGAGCTGCTATGTGATGGAAGACCCTACAGATAGAACGCAATCATAAGATCTTAGAAAGAGCGCAACACCTGTGCCTACTCCGCATATCAGGGGCACTCTCTTCAACCAATACGCGGGCACTGAAAGTTATTCTTCATTTATTGCGCATTCAAACCCACGTCAAAAAAGTATCGGTGTCTACGGCAACGTATGTTTCCCATGCGTCCATTGTTGAACTGCTGCGAGCAGAGACTCCCGTTTTTAACAATGACAACGACCACCTACTTGAGAAGATGATTCCTTCAGAATTCAAGCTTGGGATTCCATCGAGGGAGGATTGGGAGCCTGACTCTGTAATTCCCCCTCTGACGCATATAATTTTCAAGATGAATCAAGAATAGAGGAGAATATTGAGACGGACGTCCTCAGTGAGGACCTAGGGGTACGAAATCGAAATACTGAAGAATTTTTTAAAGGCTGGTACTTCCCTATCAATTCCCATCTCCAAAAACTTTTTTGTCTTTCATGGAACTTTAAACAAGTGGAAAAATTGTTTTAATTTTTATTTTTAAAACTTAAGTTCTATCAAGTGCTTTTTCCACTTTTTCATTAACAAATAGTTTGAACAATAAAGGTCCCAACACCGATTTTTGTGGAACTCCATAGAAAATTTGTAAAGGGTAACAAACTCTATTCAATTTGTTAATATTGTTGTTTAAAATCTCAAAAAGGAACGAAAATCTGATTGCCAAAACGTAAGTAACTTGTTACTTTCAATGTTTTCAGGAATTTACTTACTTACTCGATAATAAAGGAAAATTTTAGCAGATTCTGTAGGGTCATTTGAATATGTACTTTCTTCACTCGTCCTTTGATATATTGTTTTTTTGCTAATTGTAGAGCTGCCGACGACGACGAACATATATAGAGAACACACAGCTGTTTTCTTATCATAGCTTTAGGGATGTCTAGATATTACTGATAGACAGCGGGCGACTTTGTACATTACAACATACAAAAATGTATAAAATTACAAATTTTCTTGTGCATCGAAGCGCAAAGTTGCCCCATTTACTGTGACGCCCCCCGCAATGTTACCAGGATAATTTGTTTAAAACCCCATTATTCCCATTTATATCATTTTTCACGATTTTCGCAATACCTGAGATGAGGTATTTTTTTTCATCTCATGGTTTCTATCCCTACAGTCACAAATGCTTTTTCATTTTTTTTTTACTCTATCTTTTTTTCTGTGCAATTTTTCCAACTAGAATGGAGACTCTATCGGTGCTGACTTGTTTGTATCTCTGGTCCAGCATTGTGAGCAGTCGTGAAAAACACATCGTCGAAGGACTGGATGAGTTTTCGCTCAGTGATTCCACTCGAGGGTAGATGAAATTGTCTGGACAGAGACCTATTGGATTTTAATTTTATCTTTCCATTTTTTCCCGGCTTTTTTCTAGCGTGACTAATTCTGCCATTTGCCATTTTGTTCGTAAACACCTCTGAGGCAATTTCATTGAATTATTACTCCTCGCTGAATAGCGAAATGAATTTTGCAATTTTGATTCTATTAATTGAGCTTTTTTGAAAAATGTTATTATAGAAAATTTTAACTCTGTGAATGTTTTGTTATTTGGGCGGTATTTGATAGTGGTTTGAGTGGTTGAAATTGTGCGGAAATGATTACAAAAACATCTTCAGGTAATTAAAGGAGGAAAAACAGGCCTACAGCAAGATCTTAATTTCCTTAAACCCTCAATCATGCAAAAGTAAATGTAAAACTTTCTTCAAGTACTTCTCAGCTTTACGTAACCACCCTAAATCCAACTCTTCAACATTTTCCACATAAGATTCGGGAAAATTTTCACTGTAGAAGAAAAACCTTTACACTCCTTCCAATCCTCCAGTAAGCCTGAGTCTCTAAAATGAGTAACTGTGAATTACTTCCGGCATAAGAACGCAGCAAATAATTATCTCAATTTCTAGTAAAATGCAAAACTTTGACTACTAGATACCGCAGCATGCATACAGTGAACTGTAAATATCCAAATGTGGTGAAGTGGGGATGGAGATGGTGGTGAAGTGTAGAATTTCCGCGAAAAAGTTATCCTTTGCAAGGCAACATTATCCCCCTTGATAAGAATCTTAACAGGAAAATATTTGTTGGAGTATACTTGACAAAAGTTTTCCATAAAATTAGTTAAGAAAATGAACTTTTTGCGTGGGATTTATATTTTGCTATCTCAGCAGGAAGTTAATTTTAAGTTTTCTGTTTTCAAGGAGTTAAAAACACGACGACTTACTTTGTAAATTTCTTTATCAAGTGGATTAGAAGGGTTGCGAAATGTCGGGTTTTTTCGGTCCTAAATTATTGGCGTAATTACACTTAATTCATAATAATTAAGTTTGTGGATAAATTCAGATACAAGATACAAAAAGTTGAATTAAAAACCGGCGGTCACTATAATTTGTGACAGAATGGATATGACCTGAGAGGAAGGAAGACTACTCGTGCATGTAGGAATTTTCTTATCAAGACGAAAAAAGACGGCTCAATAACGAAAGTACTCAGGGCTTTCAAGCTAAGTTATTCTGTGGGGAAAAATACAATAATCTTAAGTTAATATAAGTTCTAAGGGAGTAATCAGCAATAAAAGACATATACGTATAGGGTGATACATAAACTCTGCGTTGCAGGCCATATAAAAGCCGTCCAAATCGTTGAGGGCAAAGTTGTTAATCAAGGCAACAATAAATCATAAAACATTACAAGAAAAAAGAAAGTACCAGCGCCTTAATTAATTCCTTCTTCAGAAGAAGAAGACAAAGTTCTCTCAATGTAGAGTAAATTCCCGTCAATATCGAACTGATATGATCCCAATAGGCAGGGTTACAAGAAAATCAAATTTCAAATTAACTCAGTGATCGACTCAAATTAAGAGCGGACTCTAAATTTGAATCCGCTCAAATATGAGTCTGATCAATATTTGAGTTCAATCAAATTTGAGCCCGATTAAAATTTGAATCTGCTCAGTTCTGAGAGTCTGCTCAAATTTTGAATTCACTCTGTTTTGATTCCGCTTAGTTTTGAGTCTGCTCAAGTTTTGAATCCGCTCACACCCTTTATGCTTAAAACAGTGTACTCAAAGCAAAGCTGCTTCAAAATTTGAACGGGTTCAAAACTGAGCGAATTGTACTCAAAGCTGATCGAACTCAAGTGTTGATCGGATTTAAATTTTAGCGAACTCAAATGTTAAGCGAACTCACTTCTGAGCGGACTCAATCAGTGACAGTATCCTGAGTCCGCTTACGCTTTGAGCCGATCGACGGTGTACAACTGATACTTATCGGTATATAGATGAATTTTTGAATGCCATATTGCAGAATGTAAGATTGGCCATACAGTTTTACTTTCTATTTATGATGATTTTGAAGTGTTTGGACAAAATCTGTCGGGTAATTCTAGTGCGAAAAATTCCTAGCTAATCTGGAAATTTTACTCGTATACTTTAGGTCTGGGGCAAAATACCGAAGATGTGTGGGAGTTTCGTGCAACATTCTTTCAGTTTTGTCATTAGCCGCTGCCAACAAAGTTGATCCATTTCTTTTGTAGCGCAGAACTGAAAACAAAACCGTGCATTTGAAACCGGGCAAATCTGAAAACTTCTCCGACTTGAACAATCGGTTAAATTTGAAGCAAAAGTCGGCCTTAGGGTGTGGCACTGGGAAACAATGGCCCCAACATTAAACCCTGGAGTACTCCACAAAAAATTCTTGCAGGAATCGAGAAATCATCATCGGTTTTAAGTTATTGTGTTCCACGAATCGTATTAACCACATATTTCACTAACTCTTGCAACATGGTAGAGACGATTCATTTTACGGGATCAGTTACGTCTACTGCTACTGGCGACGATATCGTAGGGCAGGAAATATTATTCTGACCTTCGTTCCAAAAGCTTGGAGACAAGTTTATGAACTTGCATAAGTGAATGTCTTTCGAATATCGATACCTGATACATTTTTCGATTACAAAGTGTAGCAACTGCATAGGTGAGAAGGATTCCGACTAACTGAGTGAGAAGTTCTATAGAAGGTATTCATAAGTTGTAGAGATTCATTTTATCTCATTTCATTTTTCCAAACTTTAAGTACAAGGAAAAATTCACAGGAAACGGAATCCTTACTTACACTTGTTTAAGGAGTAAAATCCTCAAAAAGAACTCTATACTAACGTTGGTACTAATGACCCGCTCCCCATTATTCGCAGACAACATTAGACGTCTGATATTCTTGAGAGATATTCACTTCATATGACATCTGACGGATGCTGTGGGATAAGGAGGAACACAAGAACGGAAATCAGATTGAGCAGAGCATTAAATCCTAGGGTTTTGTTGGCAGATAATAAGACGCCCTCGTGTAAAACAGAGCACGTACACCTTTCTTTCATAGCGCGTATCAGCTCTGGGTGCTATAAAACTTAAGTACGACAAGAACAGGGGTGGGCTTTTGCAGAAATATAAATTCTCCAACATGAGGCGGTTTTCGTGATGACTTTATATTATCTTTTGGTCCTCCTGTCGTCCCAGTTTTCACGGTTTTCAGTTTTATGATTTTCACCATTCACACCCCCTCCGTACAACAACAATCTTTTGTCACACTGATAAGCCCAGTATCAAAGTACAATACTACGTGTGAAACGTGTACTACTCGAAAAAAAACCCAAAACAACATTGTCACCCCAATGAATATCAGACTTTCACTTTCCGGGGGGTGTCGTATTTTCTTTTCTTATCGCTTGGTCCATGAAAGTCTTACAGCGATAGAAAGAAAGGGGGCTCCGACAGTGACATTGTTTTCATTTAATATTGCAACAAATTTCTTATTCGGGACTCCGTCATTCACACCCCACTTATGTCCTTGGTTCTTGGTCTTTCGAAAGAAATGTGAACTGATAACTTTTTATAGGAATCAGGGCGGAGGAGGTCCAAGGCAATAAAGTTGACTCTCGGCTGCTTATTTATTTTATTTTTTTTTTTGCTGTGAATGGACACGCTTCGTCTTTTATCAAATGATTTTTAATGGGGTGGAAAATTGAATGGGAGTGATGATGAGCAAATAAAGGCGGCTATTGTTGAGTCTCTATCATGATTGCAGGGTCGTGTCGAAGGTGCTGAATACTAATGGGGATGGGATGCTATCTCCTTTCTGCTGTCGAAACGAGCTCTGCTGTAGGGGGCAAAGTTTTGCCAGATCAAATGGAACTAATTGAGTTATTTGGAAATATTTAGTGGTTCAGGATTTAATTTAGTTTTTTTTTTCTGGGTAGTGGAAGTACTCAAAAGTTTTCTGGGACAAGGTTTACTTTCTGAGTGGTTCGTTTTGTTAAATAAAATCTCCCAAAAAAAATCCAATAACTGAAGCATGGCTAAATTTCAATTTTCCCAGTGAACGTAAAACAAGTTGAAAATTTCATCCTGTCTGTGGAGTAATCAGTACTCCAGACAAGTATCGAAATGGGCATATAATTCGATTTTCCCTCGCTTAAATTGCGGTGATAATAGTTTCCAGGGACGTTGTTGTTGCAGCCGGTTGTGTAAGGTGCTATGCGGTTAATTGGCCGTGAAAAATACGAAATGAAAACATAATCCCTCCCATCAGGTTACTGGATAGAAACGCTGGGGGCTCTTATTGGTACGTAGCTAGGCACAACAAAATATTCCTGCCAGATTGTGAGTGTATTACAACAGTTTAGGTGGATACATGGGGTGTCTTTTGTATGGGGAGCGCATGGTAATGAAATGTAACACTTATCACTTGTTGGATTATGTGTATGAAATTCGTATAGATTGATAGGGTTTTGAGAATAAACATTATGTCATGCAAAGCTCTAAGCTTGGTTTTAAACAAGGTGCCATTTCAATAAATAACTGCCAGCGGAAACAACTCTTGGTTATGCTGTTATTCTTTAGACAGATTTAACAGGTCCTAGTTTTAGTTTCCTACTTAATCCTATAGATACTTCCCTACAAAGCTTAAACATTGTAAATAGGAACAGGACTAAATACAACAAATAATCTTTAAGCTTACACAAATTTATGTTACTTTAGATTTAGATGACCGAGAAGACCTTTGCTTAAAGTTACTGATAAAATCAATACTGTCAAGTATTTAGAAAACTAACTAAAAACACAAAACATTGATAGACATGGAAAACAAGAGAGGCCCTAAAATAGAACTCTGTGGTGCTCCTAAGTAAATATTGACTGTAATGGAAACGGTGCCACCCATCCTGTCCTTTTGAGTGCGATCATACCAGTAAGCAGACATAAGCCTTAGAGTATTAGTAACTAAGTTAAATTGAAAATGTATTTTACCCAATAGCAAACCAAATATCTGTAGTAACCCTTAACAAAGCCGTTTCACATGAAGATTAAGTTTTCAAATATGCCAACATTTGGAAATAAATATTTACATTAAAATTTTGTAACGATTGAAAATTACAATTTCCCAGAAAAATTCAATCACTATTATACATGCCTCTTTCCCCGCGACTACATGGTATTTGCATATTACTATACTTTAAGCAAAACCTTCGAAGCCCGCATGCGCAAACTAGGCCCGTTGTTGTATGTTCATGCCGAACGATGCCAGTGGTGGATGTGAGATTGACTGCCTGATTGACTAGGCCCCAGAAAATGAGATCTAGTGCAAAAAGAGTTATATTGTAGGGCTCCGTTCTATTCCCTACTAAATTTTTTCTCCTCATTCTTTTCTTTTACTTATGTTCTAATCCATAGTTTGTCATACCAGCGGTTGGACGGCAGGAGTAGCCAACGGGTGGACGCCGGGAGTAGCCAGCGGGTGGACGCCGGGAGTAGCAAGCGAGTGGACGGCGGGAGTAGCCAGCGGGTGGACGCCAAGAGTAGCGAGCGGGTGGGTGGCGGGAGTAACCAGCGGATGGACGGTGGGAGTAGCGAGTGGGTGGACGGCGGAAGTAACCAGCGAGAGTATAATTACTTTAACGATGATTCTAGCTGAAATATTAAAGTCGTTTAAGGGCATCGAACTAAATGGAATCAACGCCCATGGAACTCTAAAGATCTTTGAGCTTTTTGCCATTGAATGTGTGCCTTCAAGTAAGGAATGGGAGCAATTTGTGGGCTTATTCTTTTAAATAAATGGAAAACAAAAGTATCATTAAAATAATCATTTTGGAAAGCAACATCTTTCTTGTTGGTTGGTTTTCTAATCCTCAAACTGACGGTTTAAAATCAGTCCAGGGCGATATCGACGTTAACTTTTCGTCAGGTAACTTAACTGCAATTTTTCACATCGTAGAAAAACTATAAAGGCAGTAGCGAACATGAGCATAACAAGACGGTGCTATCATCTTCTATAGATATAACTCCTGGATTGCCTTAAAAAGGATATTTACTACAAATAAAAAAATCTTAATACTGGTTCCAATGTATCACGTTAATTCTTTGGCCCAATTCTTTGGTTGTGCATTTGAAATTACATTAGACACAATAGATGGGTTTCATAACTTTAGAAGGAAGATTAACAATAACAATAATTTATTGCTGGTTAATGTACACAAGATTTACAATCTTTTTTAAGTACTAAATAAAATAGCGGTTCTAGAGAGTGCAAAAAGAGTAAAAAAAAACAATAATAACTAATTCAGAAAAATCTTCAGAAAACTAAATTTCACTACTATATGTTAAACTTAACTATTTAACTTTCCAAGCGAAGATAAAAAAAAATAATAATAATAGCAATATACAAAAGAGAACTAAGCTATATTACGTGATTCTTAACGAGTGTTTTAAATGCGCCGATGGTGCAGGCCAACTGAATATCTAAAGGGAGATCATTCCATAAACGAGTGGCTTGGACAAGATAAGACCGCTCTATAACTGTTTTATAAAAGTACCTGAGATCGTTAAAGCGAAACATGGTCAAACGTCCGTAGTCTAAATACAAAGCGTACACAATCATTAAAGGCTAAGTCCATTTTACATGCACAGACGCTATCTAACTTGGGATAAATCAAGCTTCCAAAAGTGAATTGTGGCAGATTTAGCGACTTAACTAGTTTCAAACGAGTATTTCTTGGTGGAATGTTCACTGAAAGCCATAGCCTTCGCAGTCCACCGTATATTTTTCCTAGTCTCGCTTTAACATCATCGCAACATTTCATATGATTATTCAGGATAACCCCGAGGTCAGTTACTTTGCACAACATTAGCAAAATAACATCATTCAAAAGTATTGGTGGGACATCAGACACGGGCAATTCATTATTATACAAACACATGCATTGCGACTTACCGGGATTCAACTGTAATAGGTTATTTTTGGACCAAGTGAAGATTTTATTTAGATCAGAATTGATGCGCGCTATACAATATTCAAGGAGAGCGATAAGACGACTCAGATATATTTGAACGTCATCGGCATAAAGATGAATGTTTACACTATCAACGACTGATTTCAAATCATTGAAGATCTTCTGGCTTTTTTTGGCTTAAACAAAATCGACAACTATAATTCGTTTCTTGTGTGAATTCCCAGATTTTGTCAAATATGTAAATGTGCGTTACTTCTTACAGCTGGATTTTTCTATTTATCATAACCTCGTTTGTACCTTGCTGTACAGGTAAAAAATATACAGAGTGATTTAGATCAAGGTATCGCGGCGGATAGGTGATCAGGATCCATGATTCAAAAATAATGAGCAATCATTTTCATCAGGGAACTTTCAAAGTTGAAAAATCTTTGAAGGGCTATAACTCGTTAGGACCAGGGGGGTATGTGGAATGATTTTTTTTTATCAGCTCACCACAAGAAATCACGTGGTATACCCCGCGGTACTTTGATCTGAATCTCCCTGTAAATAAAATGCTAATGCTGCAAATGTGACGAAATTCTTTTGATATTAATAAGCAATAATAAAATCGGTGAAATACCGTTCGTTTCCAATACCTCTACATTCAAAAGTATTTCACTAAATTTACAAAATCTTGACATATTTTACTAAACTTTTTGACTTCTACCTTAATTCTCCGAACATTTTAAAAACCGCATTCTAAACAGATTTAGCCTAGCACCCTTGGGGATTAGAAATAAAAACCGCAAACATCAGAACAAGGGGAGCGATTCCACTTCATTCAGAAAAAGGGGTTAAATGGGTCTACCCTGCACTATACTGACACAAACAATATTATATCCTTAGGGCCTAATTTTTCACACAAATTCTTTTAAATATTTCTCATCATATCCTTCGAATTTAATCCACTGAAATCATTTTACGCGTTTAGGGCCCATTGCATCCAATTTATAAAAATTTCCGACAACGTAATTGGACTCTCAACACCACACTGAAAATTGATAGAATGCAATCAGGTGATTCTGGTAACTTAGGTGAACAGATTTAAGTGTACTTAAGATGTGAATTGGATAGAAATGGATTATGCACAGAAATTGCAACGAAATTGATTGGGAAATTGTGCAAAATGATAAAAATGTGAGAAAATTAAATGAAAGGAATCGATTTATTTTCTAGCAAAACCCCCAGCAGCCAACGTTCTCTCCCATGATGTAATAATGGCACAAATAAAATCATAAAAATAAGTAAATAAAAGCGAAAAATATTTCACCAGTTAAGAATCGGATTATTCTCCATCTGATTTCGCTGGAAATTTATTGGTTTGTTACTACTTAAGTGAAAGAGCTTCCCTTATCAATTCACATAAAGGCGGCTTTATAAAAGAAGTAAGGAAACTCGTCGTCTTTTCAAGTTCCTTCGGTTTCACACTACACTCAGCCTGCTGTGGGATATGCGGGGCTTAAGAAAATGAGGCAATAGAATTGATCCTCATCCTATTTGTGATGTTAGAGGGATTTTGTAAGGAATTTTCTTTTTTGATACTATCAAAATTTTTCATTCGTTACCAGAATTAGGGAATACGGAAAGAGCTCGGAGAACATTACTGTCTCCAGACTTTCTATTAGAATTGCTTTGCTGTTTTGTCAATAACGTGAATTCAGATTTCCACGATAGTGGAATCAAGTAAAACCCTTACTATTATATTTCTCCACTTAATCTTAGTTCGTAATGGTTGGTATTCCATTCTCAATATTGATGAATTTAGAATAAAACTATTAGTGAAATGGTAATAAATTTCGTTTGACTACAGATGGATTAAATGAAACAATTCGAAACAACTGTCATGTTGGTTTCTATCCAGTTGAACACTATTTTCGTCTGGAACTTAAAGTTTTCAATTTGGTTTCACACCAAGCTTTTTTAGTTAACTGAATTAAATTTTACCATATTTCTAGTTAACTTTTGCTACCATTTATCAGAGAGTATTGATGTCTTTTCTGGTGTGCCGCAGGGCAGCCACTTGGAACCTCTGCTGTTTATATTATCTTTAACTGACTTTTTTCCCCTTCTTCACTTGTCATAATTTTATTAATACAATTCGATACAATAGAATTAATTACAACGTTTACAAACCTCTATCTACTATGAGAACAAATTTCATTCAATTTATCCTTGCAGAGTTCAGAAACCTCCCCCGAACATTTGACTGGCCTCTATTTATCGCATGGCGTAAGCATTTCCAATATCTCACACTCACATTTTTCACGTGTCAGGGATCATGTAAAATTTCCCCAACTTATTTATAACTAACTTTCACAACTTTAGTTATCTGCCACATCTTAATTCTAAGAATTTCTTGTGAAAGATTTGATCGATGCTTTCGTCAGCCACGTCGGTCTGTAGAAAAACCAAGGCCCAGATTTTTCAGATGCCTGCTCTCTTTTAAAAAAATATTCGTCGGCAATTTATTATTCTTCGTGAGTAGGATTTGCATCTCTACTCAGATAATTGAGTATTTGAGTAATTAGAGTCTCGAGTACTCATTGCTTTTTGGACCGAGTATGAGTAAGTCATTAGGGGGAGTACTCAAATACTTGAGTACTTGGAAATTTTTTCACATAAACTCAGGCACTTTTTTCACATAAACTCAGGAATTGGGCATTACGGCATGTATTCGTATTCATTTGATTTGATATCGGGCATGTATTCGTCTATCACTTTCCGTTTTCGAAGTAACCCGTCTAGGAGCCGATCCTATCCTTCTTCCCTTTCTACAAGCTAGTAGGTCCTAATTTTAGAAAGTATATGTGACGAAAGTTGTTCTCACTATATCAAAAAAGGTGAAATGAAATTAAATAAAAGCGAGAGAAAGAAAATAAAAAATAGTAAAGGGAAAAAATAAAAAACAAGATCTCTTCCTTACAAAAATTTAGCTTTTCATTTCAATAAGCATTCTCATGCTGAATGAATTATTTCTGTTGCTATACCCTCAATCCATCTATTTAAGGTTGTTCTGTATGTAACAAAGCTTTACTTTTCTATTTTCGTGGTATGAATGCATTTGTCCCGAAGGCCCACACAAAAGCGATACCTTTGTCATGGTATTTTCTCGCATATATAACGATAGATTGGATGTGTGCAATGAATTCACAAAACTCAGCATCCTCTCCTTTGATGGAAATCAAATCAGAAGAAAAGGATTTTTGTAAGAAATTGAAAGAACTCCCTCCGTTAGGACGACAGAATGGCAATAGAATTGATCAGAGATTTGAGTTGGTTCGGGGAAAAAAAAGAAGATACCTTCTTGTACCCAAATCGGGGTTTATGCCTTCCTTGCATACATTTTCGATTCTGTTCGCAAAGGGTGGCAAAAGTGTTTTGTGCAACGAATGGGACTTTTATGCTTCGGCTATTTTTCAAATGATTTCGTTTATTGATACAAGAAAAAGTTACACCCAAAGGGGTGTAAAAGCGGAACTGGATTTTTATGTTCCGATGAATACGAGGTTGTAGCCTTTCAGGTAGATTTTTGTAAAGCGATCTACTGTTGCGGAAGACACCGAAGATGTGATGTATGTGTCGCAGCAGAACCAATTGAAACTCAAAACACACCCAAAAATATACAAAATCCCTTCCGGACTGATTGTTCAAACCCAACCCAGGCATTCACAGAAAGACAAAACCGTCTTATCCCTCCTCTCCCAGCAACTCTGTATAGTAAAATTAAGTTTTTCTTAAACTTTTCTACGACATCGTAAAGCCCTAGAAATGATGTGTGTTCCAAGCATGATAAGAGAAAACCAGGCCGCTTCCTGCTGAAAGATGAGCAACCATAACGGTTCATTGTCTTCCGCTTAAAAGGGAAAACACTTGTGGAAAATCTTATGTTGTCGTTGTTGTCTTGGGAAATTGTCTTCAAATGGTATCCTTTCAGAAGGACTGAATAGAACGGAAAAGGAGCAGATTAGGAACAACAAGGCGAAGGACGTCTCCCTGTTTGGACTTGAAGCAAAACTTTATGAAATGCCTAATTAGAAGATTGTGAGGAGCGCTTAGGATTTCTTTGGGTTCATTATGAGATTGGGGGTGGCTTTTTCAGTTCGGGTAATTGTCACTGATTCAAGAAGCTGCTATACAATTTGCATAAAAAGAAGGGCCACCATTAGAATTAAAAAAAAAAATTTTCTCCTTGCTCTATTTGGAAACATTTCTGCTTTTCGCTGATTATGCTAATAAAAAGACGACTTTTCTGCTTGAACAGATGAACTTTTCGAGATTTTGGGTATTACTTGAGATTTAAGGTGTTATCGGTTGCGTCGAACTTTTGCGGTATAATTTGGTATGCGACACTTTTATCAACAAATACTAAAGTTTTTTCCTATTTAGGAAGTCATACAAGGCAAGAAATCACTAATCGGATTTCTTACGACCACACTTTTGCCTACAGATTTGTTTGTAAATAAATGATTTGTTTACGACTTTAATCTATCGAAATCTAGCCTTAAATGATAATTTCCTAATAAAACTGGTGCCGTATACAGTCTTACTGCAAAAAGAAAAAAAAGCATTATATCGACTTGAGAGGTGTGGCAATGAAGAAAAGTCCATGTAACTCATCAGAGCACTTTCGAATCAAATGTGAGAAATCATAGGAATCGTTGAAAAACTGAGAGAATGCTCGACGACACCAGCGCCGAGAAGAAAATTTGCGTTTCCTTATTGCCAATCCTGGGACGTCTCCTAATACAAGTCGTGAAACGCCCCAGTCTAAGTAGAAGTGTGGGAGGTATGCTAAGCATTGTGGAAGAGCCGAAAATCATCTCTCAACCCCAACTCAATACACCTTAGAGGTATTGAGGTTTTTCATATGGTTAGTTACGATAGATTTGATCGAAGCACCTTTGTTGCGAGGTTCACTAGACTGTTCTTGTGGTTCCCACATCTCAGAGTTAATCCTGGCCAGACAGATGATGTAACTACTTGCAAAAACTCAAGTTAAAATTTTTTAATAAGCCCGTAATTCGGCCTAACATATCCGGTTCCTTATAATTGAGCTTATGGTGGGGTGAACAGTTTTCTTCGCTTAACTCGGTGCTTGACTAAGTCCACGATTCGCCTCTAGCGCATGATAGCGAAGTAGCCATCTACAGTCGAATTAAAGGCGTTCAGAATATCAACAACTTTGAAACGTGTGAATAGGTAAGACAATCGTAAGCTAGGGGATGCGCCAATTTTGATATTATAATGTTAACTGAGGAATAATCACATTTATTGAAACCTTTCCTTGTTTACCAATATATACAACTGCATTTAACGACTAGATAACAAGCCAAACAACAATAAGTCAAAACCTTTAAGAAAAAGTCCAAAGGTCATCCGTTCAAGGCAAAAGATCTATGCTAGCGTTGCCCTTTTAGCCACAAATTCTTTAGGGGAGACTTTTTCCTTGTTCGTAAACCGAGCATAACTGTAAAGTAAAACAGGAAAAAAGCAAAACAAATTAATAAATTTTATTTCCATCATACTCTACTTACGTTTTTTGATATCTCGCTATATCCGCAGGACTTAATGACGGTCGAGTATTATTGAACGCCTCCATTAGATGATTTTGTGTGACAAAGATTTTATCGGGTAACTCCTGTAATGCACAAAACTGCCACTTAATTGAAAATCTTCAAAACTCCATTAAGTCTATATAATCAAAATTCAGTCCCCTGACCAACTATCCACCATTTTCTACAAAGCTTCCCTCTTTTAATCTTTGTTACTTAATCTGAGAGTTATTTACGTGATGTTCCTTACCTTCTAATTCCTTACTTTAAATAGTTTCATAACTCCATTAACGTACAAGAAGACTAAGCCTTTCCCAATGAATACATCCTTAGAATGCTTTCACAGGACATGAAACTATCTACTAAGAAAATTGCCCCAGGTAATAGGCAAAACGATGTCTAGTCTCTATTTAATTAACTCTTCATTACTGCTGTCTCGCTGCCATATACTACCACTGTGAGCTTACAAATTTGTTTGCAAGCTACTAAATTCCGTCATGGAATAGTTGTTAATGGGGAAATGAACAAGGAAAGCAAAGTTTGTGTCATTATCTCTGCCTAGCTTACATCATCCAACTTTATGGTGATGAAAAGGTGTTCGAGGTAATTACATTTAATGAACTATGACATGATGGAACTGACTCTTGAGTGTGATATACGGACATGTTAGGAGTTATTTTATGAATACATTTCATGTGGTTATTTAACATATAATTACAATGTATTAAGAAAACATAAGTGATAATTTAGGTTGTCTGAATGGATTGTCCACAGAGCAGATGGACAAATTTAAATCACTACATACCCAAGATTTGTAAGCTTTATAGCAATTCACAAAAAGGCTGCAGTAGCCGAATCAACCAATCAATCAACACTAAAACATTCCGATTACATAATATATCTTTTTGTTTGATCCTGAATTTCAAAAATATAAATTAAAGAGCCCTTCTCTGTCTAAGCTATGCAAATTACATCATTGGAAAACATCATGCAGATGATTTATAAATAATAAAAATAGCAAAAAGCCAAGAATTGACCCTTGCGGAACCTCACGTTTAGCAGACAAGTAATCATAATACTTAAGAAATTAACTAATTTAGTAATTGGTACGTTGAATGATAGGAAGAATATGGATACTTCTTTCATTCTTGTTTTGCATATGAAATATTGTCTATAGGCTTTATTTGTTCGAGTCTATCTCTACCGTAATGTGAAAATTAAGATACCAATGTTAAAGCAAACAGAATTGAAACTCTTATTTAACCATTGACTGATACGTGAAAACTAAAATGCCATTTTCGGCTTCTTTTATAATTGAAGAACATTAAAAGTGTCAATGATACATAAAAAATTGAATTTCTGTAACTGTAAAGCCAGCCATACACGCTCAGTTATATTGCACAATAAAACTGTGTAAAATATTGCTTAGAAAACTGCTCTAGATGGTGTCCACACACAGTGCAGTTAAATGCACATTTGGCTCATTTATTTGTTCATTTTTTGTGAGATATTTTTCATACAACATGCGCATTTAACTGTGTAATCATGACGACTTTGCGCAGGTCAAAAACTGTGCTAATAACTGAGTAAATTGTGCATGTGACCTGAGCTTTCTTCAGTTTTTCCATCAGTTCTGACGTCACGCAGTTTTATTGTGCAATATAACTGAGCGTTTATGGCTGGCTTTAGGTTGCTATAGAAGGTTGACGAACCTCCCCCATAAATACAACCGAAATATTGAAATATCATGAGCAGTCTGAACTGCTGCTTTAACTGCACTTCCCTGTGAGGATAGAATAATCGCAGTACGAGATATTGTTACTCCTTTTAGTTCCACACACAACTCTGCCACCAAAATAAAACTAATATTTTTATCACTAAACGAAGTCTCAAAATTCAATAACAGTGAATTAACCTTTATTGAATTCACGTTGAAGAGTGTCTTTAAATGCTCAAGTAATGCGCCAGATGATATCTTTCTGCACCATGAGCGATACCAATACAGACCCTCAATCTAAATAGTGACTGTTTCAGTGCAAGATTAATAACCATTTTATAAATCGTGTCGACGGTGAGAATAGCTACTGGCCTACAAGCAGAGGTTTTCATTAGTAGACGTGATAAATATCGAATTCATAGATCGAAGCGTTTGTCGATAGATGCGAAAAAATAGCTCAGGATAGAAAACAGGGAACAAAAATCGGCACAGAACTTTTATGAAAAAGAGGAAGGTATTTTCTATACAGCAGACGTAGCAGACAAGGAATAAGTAAATTGATTTTTTATAGAACTATTTTCATAACTTTGTGTGTTTTTCTCAAGACGACTTTTTTTGAAATGGCTCTCATGATTTCTCAAATACCTCCGGAGTAATTAGGCTCAGCTGGCGCAAACATCTTCAGCAGATGTCTGGCTGTCGCCTGAATCACAATTAAACAAGTATACATATATATATATATATATATTATTTTACAGTTCGAAAGGAAGAATTTCGATATTGATGCCATTTTAACAATTTTTTATATTTACACAAAAATCTAGTTTCGGTTATAAATAGTCGCGAATATTTTTTGAAGGTATTTTCTGAGCTCAGGGGCAACCCTCTAATGTGCACAGCACACCACAGCCGGAGGGAAATTAGGAAAGGGGAGATTGGGAAATTAACCTGCAAGTGGGCCTCAATTTTGACCATGAAATTACTGTGCAATATCCCAGTGGCTTTGCAAGTACAATTCTTCTCAGTAGAATTGCATCAACCACTGATACCCAGATATATCGCCGCGCCCTGTGCAGAATTTGAACCCACGCCAACAGAGGAGAAAATCTGCAGACGTGCGCATGAGCCCGCTCGACCACATGCGTGGGTAAATAAATTTTGTTTCCTCCTTACGTAAACATAAAAATGCACGTCACATTAGCATAACGCCTTAAATGAATCGCATGCAAAGCATACTCATGATCATTTTCTAGATATTTTTTCATCAACTGAAAGTTAATTGGCAGTTTAAAAACAGACGCAACCGAAGAGATTCCAATTGGTCTACCCATAGAAATTTCACTTGTCCTTTCTTTATTCAGAACTACTAATTGACGCAGTGATAATTTTGTAAATCCTCTGCCGCAATACTCGCTGTCTGTAATTTTTAAATCGTTTTGAGTTCGTTTTTAATGTTTTTTTCTTCTTCACACGTTCGTTTTAAGTTAGTCCAAACAAGATCGTAATTTCATCCCACACAGGGTCTATATATTCGCAAATAAAAGTCTCAACCTTGCGCTGGAGTATTGTCATAAAATATGAGTATGTTGCGTTTGGGAATTTGAAGGCTGCCAAAGGCAGACTGAAGATGGTAAGTGTGCTCGGGGCTAGCCATGGCCGTGCAGGTCAGAGAGCGGACTCAAGCGAGCTCTCATGCTCTAGGCTGAGCTAGCCCAGAGACACGACGGAGGAAGCATGTGACGGAGCGGCATGCTTGTGCGGCCAGCATATGCGGAGAGTGTGGGCTGGGTTCACCTAAAACCGCCGCTTCCTCTGAACCCCAGCAGCAGAAATATCATGCCGCGTTTGAAAGGAAAGGAAGAATTGGGAAAAGGATTGGGAACGGGATCAGAAAAAAAAGAATAAATAAAAAAAGAATACAAATGAAAAGAGAATACGAAAAAAGGGGGGAGCCTCATCTACCCAAGGGAGAGTTAACACCATCTGACTCCCTCAACGATTGCAGGTAGCGGACGCTGCCTACTGCCACCGGATCCTCTCTTTTTCCCACAAAACAAAATACCAAACAAACAAAATGTAATAAAAATTTCAATTGTAACTATATTAAGCCAGCAATACTCGGCATGTACCAGGTAATTCCTTTTTTGTATTAATAAAAGGTCAAAATAATCACTTACCTTTTCTTTACATTTTGCTAAGATTTCTTTAACTGCAGTCATATTAGCCGTAGTGAGAATGCTTTGAATATCAGCTCCAGTATAGTTTTCAGTCTTATCAGCAAAATATTTAAAATTAACCGATTTATCTAAATGAAGCGATTTAGAAAGAGTATAAAATATTTTCAGCCGGTCATCCTTATTCGGTAGAGAACATTCAACCAATCGATCTATTCGACCTGATCGCAATAGAGCAGGATCTAATAGTTCAGGTCTTGATGTTGCTGCTACGACAGTAACACCCTGAAGTCCTTCAACACCATCTAATTCTGTCAACAGTTGATTCACCACTCGATCCGTAACCCCAGTAGAATCATGACCTCTTCTAGGCGCTAAACTATCAAATTCATCGAAGAATAGAACACATGGCTTAGCATTGCGTGCTCTGGAATTGATGATTTTCAGATTTAAATATGTTAAAAATATTTAATAAATTACTTGTTAAATAAATTTCGAACATTCTCCTCACTTTGTCCGATGTACTTAGCAAGTAGTTCCGGACCCTTAACAGATATTGTCCTCAAATTCCATGAGTGTGAAATTTGCGATACTGGAAATATTTTTGAAAGTTTTTTTTCTTCTATTTTTCATTTCGTTGTTTTACCCAAAAATGTCTTCCCAGTTCCTGGAGGTCCGAATAATAAAACTCCAGCTTGATTTCTTAGTGGAGATTCATCAAAGATTGTTGGATACTAAGATGCATTTTAAATAATATGTGCAGTCAATTAACTAATTCAAAAAATCTCCTTACCTTAGATGGCCACATAAGGACTTCCTCTAGCACTGACACCACATTTACTAATCCTGGAATCTCCTCTACTGCCAGCATGAAATCTTCAGGACGATCACCACTTTTATGTGTCTTAATTCCTTGCAGACAATATGAATTCGTGCTCTCCAAAGATTTGGTCAAAAGTTCATCAGTAAGCACTGGTGACGCCGAATCTAAAGATAAGGAAATTCTGTTTAATTTTTGTGTCATTTCCCCATTAATGTTAATTTCTCCATACTTATCCTATAGGCGTAAAAAATGCCTCTCTCAACAAATTGCACCAAATCCCCAATCATATATCCCTCCGTTAAATTAGCAAACTTCTGAAGGTCCAATTCAGTGGTGTTGGTGTGACTACAAACTTCACTTAGTATTAGTTCACGGTCATCACGTTCCAATTCAGGAATTTTTGCGATTATATGGAATAGATGACGCCCTCGTGGCGAGTATAACCTTTTATTAAGTCCCTGAATGCTGGAAACAGTGGCAATAACAGCAATTGGATTTGATGCTGTATATTCTACAATGAGATGTTGGACGGTATCCGAGATTCGATTGTAATATTCTCCATCTTGAGTTAGTTGATCCCCAGCCGAATGCGCTAATACATCTAAATTTTCCAAAACTACAATCGATGGAGCGTTGTGCAAACTCGTGCTGAATATTTGGCGCAGGTCCCTTTGGATTGATTCAGCCTGGAGAGAGTTTTATTTTTAATATGTGAAAGAGAATTATTTTTCACGAATTTCAAGTTTTATGGTGTTAACTGCAAAAAATTCCCTTGACTAATTACTTTGGCGAACATCAATTATTTTGCTTTCGTTAAAAACTAAGCGAAGCGGGTAAAATTGAAAAAAGTCCGTTTTATCACTCGCTGTTATGCTTAAGCTTTTACAACACTCTAAACTTATTAAAAATCCAAATACCAAAATTAAAAACGCTCCCGATCAAAGGTGATGTCTCAACGGCGAAAACTATTTACCTAAAATGCTGTAAGTGTGAAAAAATCTCAGATGTTATCAAGAATTCTGCAACCAAAATCCTTTACTGTCTTCTTAAATTTTCAAAGTAAAAATAAAGCATCTACAACAAACCACGCCCACAATCAGATATTTACCTTTCTTCCTTTGCTTCTCGTACAGTAGAAAATATCATAAAAACAGCAATATGGTTTTTGTCCTAAAGCATCCAGAATTCTTTCGACAACAATTGTTTTCCCAGAGTTCGAAGGACCTAAGCAGAACTAAAAGTAGCCCAAAATCTTAAGAAAATGGCAACATATCTCACCTGCTATTAAAACATTTCCTTGTCGTAGAACAGAATTCCTCTGATCCAAACATAAATTCATTTTGGTCTGTTCGATCAGATCCTCAACGATGTCATCGAATTTCTTGATCTGGATTAAGTCGCTAATACTTAAAATACTTTCCTCACTTTGTTCGATGTCTAAAATATCATCAACTTTTCGGACTTCATCAGCAGCATATATTTTACATTCTTTAAGGATTTGTGCATTTATCAGGCAATATCGAAAATGCTCCGGAGTAATTCTGACAGTTACCATCAGCTCATCTTCCAATTGCAACACCTGGTCCTGATTTAACAACAACGGAAATAGTTTGGTCCGTTCTAAAACATAACTTTTAAACGATTGCTCTATTATTTTGTAGTTGGTCTTTTTATGTGCGAATAGTTCTATTTTCTCTAAAAAGTTTAGAATGGTTTGTTTAGGCCGTAAAGTGACCTTTTCTAGTTCCTTAATATTCAACAGTTTCATCAAACTTTCATTTATCTCTACAGTGGGATGAATATTGTTGGGAAAAAACTCACTATCCGCGATTACTTTAACATTAACGTAATACTCTTTATCACTGGCAGTTTTAAGAAGATAACATTGTTCCAAATCCATGAATTCTGGTAGATTGTTCCTCGTTACGAACACATCAGATATCTGGGGACTTTCCCATTTCCCAGAGATTACACGAAACTCAAACACTCTACTATTCTCCTTTCGAAGGTCTTTTAGTATCCGATCCATTTTTTCTGCTCGGTTTACTTTATTTCCTGTTGATTTATCCTTCAATGCTTTTATATTTGTTGTAACTGACCGAGAAAGTGGTGATGCAATGCCCAACATATCAGATGTTGTTTTACTGCGGGCGAGAGGATTTGATTCCTCTGGAGATGATTCGATTATTCCATTTTGTTGCAGATTTGGTGCAATTATCAGTTCTGTTTCATTGTCTATTCTGCCGTACGACAAACTTGGCTTTAAACGATCTGAAAAAGGATAGATTTTTGTATGCTAACCACATTATCCGTTTATAATGAATAACGACAAGTAACCCTCGGTTCTACCGATAATCGTGTCATATAAAATATGTATTACTAAAATTACTGTTACTGTTTTGATACACTCGACACGAAAATTCTTCAATACAAAAATTAAATGATGAAATGATCATGTGACATTTTACAGGTCCCATCCCAAATTGTCTAGTAAAACAGAGCAAAATTTACAGCGAGTGAACAGTTTCGAGTTTTTTGCGACTTTGATAGTTTTTTTCATAAAAAGCAGGCTTTTTTCATGCTTTAATCACAGCATGACGTCATGGCTTTTTATGGTTTTTTTCTGCTTTTTATGTTTCGTACCATTAAAAGCAAAGCGGATTTTTGCTTTTTTCCTGTAACGAACGGTCTTCATTGAGCGGCCAAAGTGTGGGCTTCCAATTCCCCCCGTTACCGAGGCAAAAGGGCCCTCGTAACAATCCATACTATAGTCCTCAGACTTTGGTATTTCCGCTGGTGATATAATCTGAAGTCGT
>QYTT01092748.1:46144-73108 GCA_006980735.1 Dasypogon diadema
CAATCAATAAAACCATCTCGTTCAGGTTTTCAGTAAAAAAACATGTTGCTGCTATGTAAATTGGCCTTTATGCAGCAAAATTAAAACTATATTTGACTTGTTGGTTATGATGGGTCGCTGTATGAACCCACTGAAAGCGTCATTTGTGTTTCTCGCCTCACTTTAACACTAGAACTACCAGTTACCTGCACTGTTTTAAATTATTGCTAGCGTACCACAAGATTCCATTTTTTCATCCAGTCTCTTTCTTCTTTTCATTGATGGCTCTCATTTTCAATCCAACTCATAGTCTTGTAGACGACAGTAGCCTTGCCTTTGCGTACTCCTTTAAATCAGGCATGTATTCCCAAGAGAACGCTACTGCTATTAATTAAAATCACTAAAGGTACTCTAAGGTACCTAAAGCTCATTTTTTCTGGTTTCCCCAAAATGTAGAGGAAGTTCGGGTAATGTGGACCACCATTTTTCGCAATAGTTCAAAAAGAAAGCTTGAAATCTGACTGGAATTTGTGGACGATGAAGACAAGAATGCCCTTTAAGGGTTTAACAACTATAAAATTAATTTTTTTGATTATTTAGAAAAAAATAGGTAGAAATTTTAAAAGAAGTCCAATAATGTGATATTTTTATTTTGTCGGGTAATGTGGACTACAGTAAGGGGTAATGTGGATCACTGTTCCACTTGACGTGAATATGCTTTTAAATACGCACTGATAGATTTTTTCATTTGCAAGTTGTTAAATCAAACAGACATGTATTCAAAATATTCGATATAAGAAACAAAACAAAAATATATGTCATCGGCCTAATCCTAGACCCTTGTAACTCCACTTTTTACAATTTCGTGTTATTGATCGCAAACGGTAACACTAGCCGCAAGGTGTCCATGACGTGAATTTAGAAATTTAGAAAAAACGGGAAATCCCTTAAAAATGCAGTTTAAAAAGCTCGTAACTATATAAATTGTACAGTTTTCCCGCTCCCCTGTAAAATTTGAGTTTTGGCACTTACGTGGTTTTAGGATTAGGACAACGAGCACGTTTTATACAAAACAAGAACAATTATATGAAAAAAAAAAATGTACAAGAGTAGAATATTAGAAAAATCCTTTGCTTGGTGAACCCAAATTATATTGCACTGAGTACATAGCGCCCATTTGTCTTTAAGGGAATCACTTTTTCGGAATTTCGCCCAGAATCTGCATTCAATCTCGTCAGACGGTGGGGCATCTATAAAAATTTCTTGGTCGGAGTCATCAAGTCTCATGCTACATGTATTATTGCGCCTTTTTGAAGCTGTATTTACTTCTTTGATATTTTTATTTACCTTTGGTTTCTTTCGTTGTTTTCGATTTGTATTATCCAAATCCTGAGTAGATCCCAGAACCTTCTCATGTAAACTTTTCTGTTTTTTTTGTTTTTGCCTGGCTTTCTAATAAAGACGTTTTGTAAGGCGATGTCGTTAAAATAGATGCTTTTGAACTTCGATTGCTTATGCATCGGTCCATTTCAGGTGGAGGAGCAGATATTTCCCAAGGAGTAAAATCGATTCGGCTTGTTGCAGGTTTCGGCTCAATAAGAAGTGAAGGTGAAGGAATTGTTTGGCTTTTTCTTGAAGAATTTTCGGATATGGTACTAGTCTTGTTCTTTTGGCAAGGTTGCAAGGCTATGGAATCATAGGCACTGCCAGCTAAAAAGTCCGATTCAGAAAATATGTTCGGTGAATCTGCTGATTTTTTCATTATTATACATTTTAAGTGATACCATGAAAGCTCTGTCTAGTGGTTGCATTTTATGTGTGGAGTGTGGTGGTAGAGAAATTATCGTAACGTTATTTTTCCGGGCAAGGTCAATCACTTCAACATTTCTTGTATGGTTATAATGGCCATCAAGAATAAGTAATATTAGTTCACTCTCTAAAGGTTTTTTTGTGCACTTCAAAAGTCTGAGCCACTCCGTAAATATGGGCAGTTGAATCCGTCCGGATATATGGTATGCTGATTTAGAACCTGATGGTACATTTTTCATGAGAGCAACATTCTGGTTTTTCCTAGGAAAAGTGAAAAAAGGCGGAATAGACTTTCCTCCTGCGTTGATTCAAGTAACAACTGTTACTAGAGAGCTTCTTTCTACAGATGTCAAGAAACATATCTGTCTTTTCCCTTTCTTCCCTATTATTTGAGGTTGCTTGCTCTGATCCATTGAAAGTCTAGCAGCAGAAAAATGCTTCCCGTAGGTCTCTTCCAAAAGGTCGTAAAAATGACGTTTTCTTTTGTAAATCCTGTTGCTCTCTGTATTGATGTACCTGTTGCAGTTCGGATGGATACATTTTTATAACGTTTTAAAAAAACCATATAACCAGTTTTTGCCTACTGTTTTTCTTAAATTGAAAATGGATTGGAAGTGTTATTTTTTCTACTTATTTGAAAAGCCAAAGAACGGATATCACATCTTTTTAGACCACAAAAGCATCCCTCCATTTCCAATAAGTACTTCACTAGCTTTTCTTACATTTCCTTATTTAATACCCAGGTTTGTGACGTAACGGGTTCTCTAAAAGACTCCTCTGTACTTTTGCTACTCCTTGCCATTCTTCGCAGTATCGTCTTTGGTACCCCAAATGTCTTCGGTGTTAAAAAAATCTCTAATTTCCTCACTGCGTACTGGCTTTCTTCATTTGATTTTTTTGCCCCTTTCTCTCCTTTACTTCTTTCTTCGACATTTTTGAATTAAAGATGACCTGCAATTTATTAAGATATGATCAGCATATTACTAGACTTTATTGCGAGTAAAGTGGACTACTAGTCCACAATAACCGCCATTCAAATAGTTCACATTACCCGACGAGCAGTTGCAATGAATTTTTATTTTGTAAAAAGAAATTTACTTACCCAGACTAAACAAATAAAACACAAATTTAAAGACTACTTACAATATTAATAGCAAAGTGCGCTCGAGAATAGTCACAACTGAACATAGACTGACTCTTCACATACAGCAAAAAATAACTCGATTACACTCCAAACGCTTAATGACGGTCTTAAAAAAATAGGAAACGAACCTGTTGCAATTCGCATTAACATTCTATGACAAGGTGTTTTGGGTGAGTAGCGATGTAGTCGATTTTTGCGTAGTAGTTTAGAAGAAACTTTGATAGTCAATGCATTACCCCAAATTACTCTATTCCAAGCCTCATTGAGCTTGTTTCTAAAGATGACCTAGATACTTGAAATGTGCCCCTCCTCTTAGTTGCATGGGTCTTTTGCGGCAATGCAATAACTATTTTATCACACCATCCAAACTTTGCTGTTATCTATAATTTTCATATTAGATTCAGACAAAGAATTTAACTTCCATAACTTTGCAGGACCAGGATGCATTGTATTATATGCGTTAGACGGAGTACAAAGAACGATTTTTGAACTCATTGGCAACGAGTCAGTAACACGAAATATCGATACTCCGGAGCACTGTTGCTTGTCTTTCTTTCAGAAGTAGTGAAACTTCTTTGAATTCTGCTTTGATTGAATTTCTATTCTAATTCCTTGTAGTGTGCTACAGTCAGAATTTCTGGTTATAAATTTATTTTTGCTGCATTGAAACTCGAAATTCACACGAAAGCTCCTCTAAAATTGCAACGAGTAAAAAAAAATACACAAAACTTTTGTAGCAATTAATTTTCTTTATTGATTTCTATGATGATTTTTTTTACTTATCCCAACAATTTGCAATTAAAATCATTCTGAACGCGTAGTAAACTTAACGCATTTCAATATTTTTCCGATCTTTTCTTATGTACAAAATCGCCTCATCAAAGAAAATGTCGAGAAATGTGAAATAAATAAATTTCCAATTTTACAAAAGGATGATATACAATTAAAAATTTCTAACCACATTAAGACTAGCAAAAACATACAAAAAAAGAAATTTTTCGTAAATTTAAAACAAACGCCTCCTGTTGTGTTATGGCTGACCTGGCTCCTGGTCTCCTTTGTCTGTCTTCTCAGAACCCTCAGATGGATTTGCAGGATCTTCAGGATCTGACGGTTTTTCAGCTGGAGATGCCGATTCCGATTTACTCTTATCTTTCTTATCACCTACAACTTTTTTCTTTTTAATTACTTTCTTTTTAACTGCCCCTCCAGAGGGTTTGGGTTCTCCGCTTTCATTACCTTCTTCAGCCTTTTTTGGACTGGTTGATTCTGGTTTTGCTGTATCTGCCGACGTAGTTTCTTTTTCTGCAACAGCAGATTCTACCACAGTTTCTGAAGTGGACTTATCCACATTTTCTGTTGGAGGATTAAGTGGTATAATTATTTCAACTTTTTGAATGCCAGGTTCCTCTGGTTGTTTAGTTTCTTCAGGTGGTCTTTCTGTTACTATGTTCTGTGACTCCGCTTGACTTTCGTTTTCTTTTGCATCGGGCTTATTTTCCTCCACTGCCTGATTTGTTTTCTTTTCAGGTGGTGGAGGTAGGGGTATTGCTATCTTCTCTGGTGGTAGACTTGCGGGCTCGCCTTCCAACTTTTCTTCGTTAACACTATTCACCACTCCATCCTCAGCCTTTTGCTCGTTTTCCACCTCATTCATCACAGTCTGTTGTGCAGTCTTTGCATTTTCTTCAGCCTTGGCCTCTAGGACATTTATAGACGCCTGAATGCATTTGATAGCTTCCCTACGCGCTAAACGGATACTGTCTTTACCATTTGTGTCAATTGTGTCCAATTTGAGGAGATTTCTTGTTAACATTTCATCCAGGTACATGTATTCCTTGTCCTTCCGCGTACCCTTGAAATTCTCCACCTTTGACATGAGGTTTAAGACGTCACGCTGAATGGCTTGGATTTTGCTTATGCATTCTGCAGTATGGGGAGTTTGGGGTGGTACTTGACTGCTAGGTGCTGGGGTTTGTTGTGTATTCAAAGGTGTTGGGTGGCCTGGTTTTTGCCTTGGTTGCTGCTGTTGTTGGGGTGGAGCTGTAGACTTGCTTACAACAGGCTCTGATCGGCCTTCGACAAAAATAGGAACTGTCCGAATGTGTCCGCTACCAGACTGAGCATTAGTTTGCTGTTGTGGTGGTGATTGTTGATGTTTTGGCTGTTGAGGACTGTGTGCTTGCTGTTGTGGTTGCCATGGTTGATACTGATGCTGTGGATTAGGAACATGTTGTCTTGGTGGAGGATGTGGCGGTGTCATAGGTTGGGTCCCCTGTGATCTTTGTTGTGCTCCTTCTGCCTGCGATGGCGCTGCTGAAGCATGCGCATAAGCGGAAGCAGTTGCATTTGCTTCTTGAGGAACAGAACCGGATGCTGTTGAATGCCCCGCAGTATTTTGCTCGGGCGGATTGACTGGTGGTGCTGATTGAGACCGTGGACTGCGGCATTCTTCTGGCGGAGATTTTTGCCCCAAATCAACAGTATTCCTCATTCCATACTGCTTAAGATTCTTCCCATCCTTTGTTTCGGCATGGTCAGTTAAATCTTCGGTTTGTATTGCGGCATCACATAATTTCGGTTTCTGCTGAGGAGGCTGTGCATAAGTTGGACTTGAGGGTTGAACGTAAGTTTCGTAGTATTGTTGCGGATGTTGTTGCTGTGGTTGTGGTTGTGGAGGAGCAGCGCGGCTATGCGGAAATCCAAAACTATCAGGAATATAATGCCTGAATTCCGGAGGTATACGATCAAAAATTGGATTGGTATTCGAACTGCTTGCACCCTGTGATCCTGTTCGTCTCCGCCCGGGAAATGATCCGAAATTTGGGAAGAAGTCTGCATCATCGTCAAAATAGCGGCTATAAGAATCTGCATTGGGATCATTATTACCACAACGTTTACGAGCAAACCCAAAAGGATCACGGAAACGATTAAGCCTTGAGCGTAGTCCAGCATCTGAGAAAATGTCATCTATGTCGGGATCGACATTAAATCCTGCCTGAAAAAAATAAAAAAGTGAGCGTTAGTAAAATTAAATAACTTTAACGAGTTGGTGAAATTGAAATGGTGATGTATTCGAATTGGTGAAAAAAACATTGCAATTATTTTTAATCATAATCGTATATAAATCCATGACACTGAATTGCCGCCTACATATTTTCCAAATCGCCATCAAATCGAGGAATCGTTCAGTATTTGCTGACTATGAATCTTTTAGACAAGTTTTATGCACGTGCGTATGTCCCACGCAAATAAAAATAAAAAAATAGACAACAAATCTTTGAGAACATTTTATATAATAAAAATATTTTATGAAGAAAATTAAAGATCAGTGACGTGGTCGATCCTTTTAATAGAGTGATGAGAAATTTCAATTTGATGGCATAAAAAATTATTTTTGCCCCCAAAGAACAGTTCATTGCGCTCAGTATAAATAGAACACTGAGAAAGACTCCACTTGCATGACGTGATGAAATACCTTTAACGAATTGGAGGATAATTATTTTAAGCTTCTGATTTTGCCAGCTTTAAGTTGCCAAATTTCAAGTTTTCGATACATTCACTTTTAGCGTACGCCTTAAAATTATATCAACGGAAATTTCAACATTTTTTAATGCCACATTTTGTACTGTGGCCTTTTAATAATCTTTAAATAAAGATTTAACACGGCAATAAAATTTGGCAACACTATAAATTATTTAGCTGGTCCTTTTCCTCTATGTAAAAATGCCTACTTTTTATTTAGATAATTGCACTCTAATCACTGTAACAAACGTGACGTCATAATAACGGGGTAATATTATGGCCTGACTCGAAAGTTCTTTTGGCGGTCTTTAATTCGACGGTTGAGTGCTAAACTGACCTTCTCTCCGTTTTAGGTGGTCTATTCTGCATATGACTCCAAGGACGAGGGATCAGTAGAGGATGGGCAACTGATGACCATTGACTCTCTGCAATATAAGGTACAAACTTATTTGCAAAATATAGTCGAATATCGCTGAGTAACTGCATCGGTGATTCACCCCAACAGTGCTATTGCAGCATTATACAAGTGGTCATAATCACCTTAGATTTAGATGAAAAGAAGATTTTCAACAGTATCTTAAGTACCTTCTGGTTGTTCACGAATAATTTGGGCACCCACCACCGCCCAAGTGGCCCGAGATCATATAGGGGTCCTTACTCTGATCATACATCAAGGGCAGATTCCGTTTCTAATTCTGTTTCGTCGGGGTTTCAAATAGGGCTGTCGTTTTTCGGGAATTCTTTACGACTTTACTCTGGAAACATTGTTGATAAATCTTCGTTGGTCACTGTGGGAATATTCACTTCATCTAGCACATACCAGTGTAAGGCCAACGAGGCTTTTCCATCAGCAGTACGAGGGATGCGTGAATTCAAAAGTTAATATGAATAAAAGCTAAATCCTGTGGTGACGTGGACGGGGGGATTTTACTGATACATCATTCAACATGCAGTGGGCTAACACCTGCCTAAAGCGTGAAGGCATATCGCAAACTTAAAATAAAAGAAAAACTTTTTCGTTAAAAGGACAATTAGAATCCCTGAGAATTTTACTAGACGAACGATTGATGTTAGGCAATCACCGATTGTCATTTACCACTTGTAGAAAAAATATTCCCAGAATTTATTTGCGGCCTTTAGGTGGGAAAGTGTCCGAGCAGGATAGCTTTGAAAACTTTGACTTTGCTAGCGTCTATCTGGTCGTCATTTTCCGGAACATTATAGCTTCAGTGTTTGAAATAAGTTTAGTTGTAGTAGCAAAGTACTTATCTCAGGACTATGAAAAACAGGGGATTCGACCAAGTATAAAATGAATTCAACGAACGTAAATCATTATTTCCCAAATTGCCTTTCTTCTTTTTTTCAATATTATAATTGATTATCGCTAGCTCATCACGTATGAATTCTATGAATTCTAATTTAAAACCTTATGATTGTCATTAATAAACATGGAGAATAGTAACGACCCTATAAGTGAACCCTGAGGAGCATCAGCCGAGACGCAAAAGTAAGAAGAATCATCAATCTCCACATGTTGAATCCTATCAACAATCAGTTTATGTTCTTGACACCATTTACTAATTTCATTTTTGGACTGGAGCTTTAACAAACCAGAAAAAAATGTAATAATGCGCAAAAAATTACGAATAAAAATTCACGCATTCGTGTTCTGTTCCTATGTCAAAGCTGGAAACTTTTCAAATATATATATTTTTTGTTTTATTTTTGTAATGAAGTCCTCAGCCTATCTTGGATACCCTTAAATTTGTAAAGATTACAATCATAATAAAAAAAATAAACACTACTTTGCTAGAAGTAATTCTTCAAAAATCAATTAAAGCGTTCACCAATAGTCTTCTTTTTCTTGAAGCGCGTTCTACGAAATACAATTTTGTTTACGGAATCGAAATAGTAAATTTTGTGAAGCATTGACCTAAAAAGAACCTTTGAAATTACTTTTAAATGCAATAAAATTACCCATAAAGATTTTATAGTCCAAATTATTGCTTTTTTCTATTTCCAATTTGCTTCAAAAATATTTCTGAAAGGCTTCTTATTAAAATTGCATTTAATTTGTGGAAATCTAAAACTACTTCAGTGGTAGTGCTTTTGGGTGTCACTTTAGCTATTATCACCTCATAAATTGTGAAATTTTCATGTTAAGAGTTTTTCACAGTCATTAGTTCCACAAATTAGACTCATTGATTCGATCCAAAATATCTTGAGCGCTTCTATTTTCAGATTCATATTTGCAGTGGTTACAGCAAAACAGTTCAATATTTCAAAATTGAAAAATTCTTACTTCGAAGAGTGGAATTTCGAGTAATATTCATAAAACAAAATTTTAAGGTTTGTTGCTTGATGAAATAAAGCTTTTACTTTCATCATAGTGAAAGGTGCATTCTATCTATGATAAAATATAATTTGGTTAGAATTCAAATATAACGATTCATTATTTCAGTTACTTTCAAATTATTCTTTTTCAAGTTGTAACGAACGTTCCCTATACAGATGCCATTTTAACAAAAAATTTTAACATTAACATAATACTGTTATTCTGCAGTGCAGTTTTAATGCCGGATACTATTTAAACAAATAAAATGCAAAACAAAATTACTTGGCTCTAGTAGTATGAAAATAAATTCATTCTAGAATAAATGAAGAGGCAGAAATTTTGAAAACACCAGACATAATTCCATGGATTTAATTCTAAAACTGCAAGTAACCCAATTTGCAAAGAATTAAAAACTGCAAAACATTCTGTTCAAAATTTATCTATAATTCAAAATCCTCTGTTATGTGCGTTTTCAAATAAATTTCTCTTCTTTTAATCTTTCTAAGTGTAACACTCTCGACACTAAACACAAATATATTTAGTAATATGTGTTCTTACATGTACATGTACAGCTTAAGTTGTATATTTCCAAAATGTGAATCATTTGGCAGCGCTTCAAATAAATTCTTTCTTTATAAAAAAAGATCATTTGGCAAGTGCCAAATAAGCAATATATTATATTTTAATGCATGGCAAGATTCTATTCAAAATATTATATTCACTTGATCCTGCAAAATGGATCACTGTTTCTAGTTCCTTTTGCATATTTAATGGTGAATTTTTCTAGAAATCATCTTTAAGGCCATATGAAATGATGGAAATTATATTCCTGTCACGTAAGTGTAATATGAAAGCCGCCACTATATAACATATTTGCATAAATAACACAATTATTTGCAATAAGTTTTCATGGTGTTTAAAAATCTTTAGCCGCCTCTAATACTGCATTTCTTCAGAACTAGCGATTTTGAAAACACTTCCACCCAACCACAAAGATCTTGTTTCACATTGTCCAACTTTCGCCTATATAGTTTTTCACGTCTTCAGTTAGAGTCAGGATTTGCCTCTAAGATAACCTTTGGCATCCTGAAGTTTATTATTCTTAACAGGTAATCAAGTCACTTAAGTCTGTCAGATTTTATGAAGTTAACTATATTAGGAGTCCCGTACAGTTCATAAAATTTATTTCATCATATTTAGAAAGTTAAAAAGGAAGCTTACAGAGAGTGCTCCAATAACAAACTACTTTCTGATTAAATTTAGTCATATGCGAGTAATAGAGTAAAAGAAGGACACAAAAAGTACAATAAGTGAATTAGATTAAGTGTCAAGTAACAAAGTTACAAGTTCAGGAAAACAAATTTCATAATATAAACAATCATGAACAAGCATTATAGAAGCCACTATCCGTAGTGAGGTTTACAAAATTCAAAACACGCCTGTTCCGAATAAAGGACTTTATTTGTTGAGGGTCGTTTAACGTTCAAAATCGAACTCGCACCTCACGCTCGCTTTTTCTCCCTCGGAACCTATTCATTTCTTGTTTCTTAATAAGAACAGAAGAAAGGAAAATTTAAAAAAGTGAGAAGATATAATATAACCAGAAGTTATTACTCCTAATATTTTGTGATAAATAACAGGTATTTTCATATAAAATATCTGTTTCTCGCTGACTCTGAATTGTGATTTCGTTCAAGTAAGACTTACGCATTATAGATGTAAACTTAAATTTCATTTCATCTATTCCTTCTATTCATCTATTCTTTCTTCAGTTACCTTTCAATCTAATATTTTGTCAATGACACAGTAAACAAAGAAATATTTGATTACTTCCTCTCTAGTTACGTCTTCCATTCCTTGGGAATCCAACTGGTAGACACATTACTTTTCAATGATATCGCCGTATTACAAATAATCAATTCGGTAACCTATAAAATATCTAGTTTGTCGATTACACTTTCGCTTACTATCGGTTTGCTTTTCCTGCTGGGTTTATATCAGAGTGTTAAGCTCAAAGAAATCAATATAATTCGTAAAAGATGTCTGTGTTAAAATGCCTTTGTCGTGAGAGAGCTTTTTAAATGTCGGTCAACGGTGACCGGCACAGCAGTGAACGTGTTAATAAAGTCAAGCATTTTAGAAGCTTTGGATTAAATGTAGTATACATGAACGTTAATATTTACTATTGAAATGAACACCTAGAATAATTAATACAACAATGTCAGTAATCTTATATCTGATTGAGTGAGGAAAATGAGTGCAATGAAGAATGCTTTATACTTATCAGAAAGTGGAAAATCATTATTTGTATACCACTCAAATAGTCTATCTAAATCTTATTGTTTTTTTTACCACGTTGGATGCCACAATTTGCATAAAAACTTTCGTGAGAGAGTTACTTTTTAGAGTGAATTTGTTCTGAGAGAGCTTTTAAGTGTGTATCACTGGCGATGCACATGGCAACAAAGGTGTGAATCTATTGCCAAAGCTTACGAAACAACTCTATAATGTATACAGCATAGCTTAGGCGGCGAGAAATTTTAGAGAAGGGGAGATTGTGGAATTTTTGTTATGACATTTTTACTGTGCAACATCCCAGTGGCTTCGCATGCACTATTCTCATCAATAGAATTGTCTCCTGCAATCTAAAGTACTCATATAGTTCCTTAATTTTACAATAGAATAGCATGAAGAAAAGCAGAAACAAAAGAAAATATTTGCGTCATATCATTAACAAATAAAATGCCTTGGGGAACATCGGAAAGAGCAGGAAACACCTTAAATTCAACAGAATTAATCTTTACACTCGGACGATGACTAATTAAGTAAGAAATAACCCACTTCAATAAAGAAAAGTGAAAACAAAAAGCAATTAATATCCTTTCACTTAAACAAAATCGGTACGAAATGTGTTAACCTGATGGCCCTTCTTAACAGGTTCCATGTCAACCCCTCACATGTGCGTGAAGATTTTAAGCTCTCTCTTGTTAAATGCATTTTTGCATATATTTTTCTCACAAAATCTTTTCTAGAGAAGGTGGCAGTGGCATCTCACTGATCTCACTGATCACAAAGTTCTTAAACAATGTTAAATTTTCCACTAATCCCTCTCATGTTATGTAACAATAAATTCTTTAAAATGAAAATGAACTTTATCTTTTAATAGACTTTCAAAGCACTTTGGAACAGGTAAAAATTTTCCTCTATCCATTTAATTTTGTCAATCATATGATGCAAACCTGTATTTTTATATGATAATTTCCGAACCTAAGTTAAAGTTCCAGTGTCTAGTGATTTGTTAAAGGTATCCGTTAAAACTCTGCCAAGTGAGGAATTACAATTTTTCAAAAGAAAATTAGAGATCAAATCAAGATCACAAAATGTCGCATCACTAAGAGATTTAAAGGCATTTTTAACCTTTAAACGTTGAAAGCCCCAAATAGCATAAAAGCTTTCGTGAGAGAATTACATGTTAAAACGCTTTTGTTGTGAGAGAGCTTTTAAATGCCGGTCACCGGTAAGTGCTACGGTGCTCGATGGGTTAAGAGAGGCCACGTGCACACCTACCGATTAGGTTATAGCTTCGTAGCGGTCCGCACATTCTAGTTCTACTTGTCCGTGGTAGGTAGGATAATATTTTTGGATCCTTGTCATCCTTGTAGTAAATTAAAAGCGCATTCAGTAGTAGTTCCAAATAACTGTGCCCATTGCTTTTCTAGTGGAAAAGTAGTTTTGATTAAACACTGAGCCCTTTCCAAGTCATTTTTTTTTGAATTTATTCAGACTCAGGATTATAATAACGTTTTTAGGTTTCAATGCTGGTTTCAATTTGTCTTATTTATGAAGGATGTCATGAACCCTGTCTCAGATGGTTTCGTTACTACTACAATATCCTTCTTTTTCAACCGGCGATCCTTCAATATTAAATCTTTTATTTTTTTCAATATCTTTTCGTGTGTAGGCTGTTATATGAGATATATGTTAATAAGTTCACTGTAATTTGCAGTAGTTTTCTATTGAATCGGCGGTTTACCTTGCCTACAGTCCGCTTCTTCTAAATAAAATTAAACCAAAAATACTGGAAATCAACAAAATTTGTTTCCTTTTTTTAAATATCAATGTGTTATATTATTAAACTGCCATTTTTGCACAAGATTTGCAATCTTAAGAATATTGACTTTAATTCGACATATTATACATTCTTATCTATTGGTGATCAGTTTCCATATGATTGGGTTCAATTATGGAAGGATATTGATATGGTTTACGTCAATAACATCCGCACATAATGTGTTAAACTAGAGGCTTATTACAACCTAACTTTTGTTTACATTTGGTTGCAAACGACATAAGGTATATAATATGAAAGAAGCACGATTTTCCGCAGCGTTAAATTTATAACAAAGGTCTGTCACCCATATAACCTTTTATCTGAAAACAAAAATACAAAATCTACAAATCCTCTTCCGTTTATATATGCCTGTGATATGATTGATAACTTTTATGCTTGCAGCTCATTAGTTTTATTCACTCATGTAAAAGAAAAACATTGGAATCTGCTCCTACAAACACACCTCCTCAATTATATTTTGCTAAATACCATTAATACTTTTAATCCCTTCAAATGTGTACAATTGCAACATTTATGAGGTTTAAAAAGTTTTGTAAAGTATAAACTGCCGGTTTTGGTGCTTCGATTATTTCAGTTCTGAACACCGATACAACAACGTTTTACCATTTTTCTTTAATAAATAATATAAAGGTAGCTAGAAGTGATTGAAAAAATTCAAGCATTGCTCTTTTTGTTACTTTTATGGAGAAAACGTTGTAAAAATTCAACGAAAAAATATCTCATTCAAAACAGGAAATATCCTCTCACACATATTGAGCTCCAAATACAATTTTCACATTCTGTGTTATCAATATAATTAATTTCATAAAATCTGGCAGACCTAACTGGCTTGGCCATGTGTTCAGCATGAATAACCGAAGAATACTCAAGGATGTTCCGCAGGGAAACGCAAAGAGTAGCCGGGAATGTGGAAAACTTGTGGTGTTTTAACAAAATTCTAGAATTTGGAAAGGCACAATCGAAGTACTGAAGATGATTTTGGAAGAAATAAAATACAACAATAATGTTGGTCGTTCGAAGGTATATGAAGATTTGAAGATTATCTCACTTAACTTTGGTGTTATAATGATATTATGCAAAACATTGTTCTCGGGACAGTATATCAGAGAAAAGTCATATCATAGTGAAATATTGACCATGAAAAATTTTAAAAAAGTTTTAGATAAAAGAAAGGGAAAAGAAAAAATTTTCCAAAATCACAAACACCAATTTGAGTGAAGATATTTTTGATAGATCACAATTTAATAAATAATAAAACATTCTAAATTTTACATAACTTTAACATATTCCACATACTTCTACTGTGCTTCACTAAGATTTAGAAACTTTTAAAAAAATAAAAATACTAGCAAGATTTTAATAAAGGTTTCTTCGTTTGGAGTTGCATAAATTTTTATAGAAGTTGTTATCCCATTAATTACTTCCCTTTAGCAAATTTGCATCAAACAATTTTCTTGTTTAAGAATATTTACAATAACATTCAATTATAGCAATAATTTTTATAATGTTGACCACCTTTTCAGTAGTATTTACTTCATTGTATTAATCTAGTCTTACGCACAACTCTGATACTCTCCTCTTGTCTTTGGGATTCTGGATCTTCCAAATCAATTTAGGAGACGTGAGAGTTTTTCATTTACATTGTGGGAACTGCGTGTGCTGTGTGAAGTGGTACAATCTATAAGCGACATTCAATTATTCCCAACATCTGTATGCACCCATTTAGCACAACCATTATTTATTTCTTCCTCTATTATTTGAGTTGTACTTATCCTTGCATTAATATCGCGTAGCAAAAATGTTTTTCCATTGTGTAGATCATTAAATATATTCGCTAAAATATCAAAGTCAAACAGGGATATTAAAGGGATGACTACTTGACTAATAAAATTTAGGATGATCCTATGAAATTAATGTATCTTGAATCCAAAGTAGAAAACCACCGCAGGCTCTTCTGTTTCTAGAGGATTTTATTAAACTTAACCAACTGAGTTCATACCCTCCAACGTCTTTCATAATTATCTTCTGTAACATGGGTTGAAACAGACAGAAAGCGGTAGAAAAGCCTGGAAGTATTAAAAATATAACCTCTCAGATATTCACGCTCAGCTCTCGACACTATAACAGTAGGCTGTCTCGATTTTATAGGACTGTTGCGATTTTGGTTTTCTTATTTGTTTTTTCTTCTTCACTTCACTTTATTCACTTTTGTCTCTATTATTTTTTAATTAAAAATCCGTGGCGCTTTATCCCCAAAAGAGTTTTAAAAGAAAAAGGCCCATATAAGCTGTTCAAAATTTGATTAAACTTTTTATCCAATTGTTGTAATGCGTTTATATTAATATTCAACATTTGTGCTCATAATTTACTAATTTTTTTTTATAATATAAAACCAATTTCAATTACATGAGAGTCATGAGACTACATTTTATGGGATAGTATACTCTTGTCGAGGACTGTCCAGGCTGTACCTTTCATCGTACAAAGTTTTGCCACGATTTAGTCTTAAGTTCGATCAATTGCCAAATTTCCATACTGGCGCATGAACAGCAGTCCCTGAACTTTTCTAGAAATGTATCATGAAATATGCACTCATATGCAATATTCTATTGATCTTTTAATTTTCAATCTCTACGTTACAGTCAATCTGAAATATTGAGCACGTTCGAACAACTCATTGATATATCAAAATAATTTATGCATACATTCATTCCAGCAAACCTACTCGGTTACAGCACTTCCCCTGAAATTGCAAGTAATTGGGTGCACTACCCGCCTACCTGACAAATTAACTCAATTACCATGAAAAGCAGATTGAGCAAGCGCACTCACAACCCACAATCATGTGCAGATCACCACATTTGCACCAATACAGAAAGATCAAAGTGGCGAAAATCCAATTTGATCTAATTGAGAAAATATTCCGAAACATCTTCGTACGGAGAAGAGTGTTCTCGAACCACACAAAAGAAAATCCGGAAAATTCTCCGACAGTCTGCACTAATCCACCAACAAAAAATACAAATTAAAAAAAAAAAAATAATAAAAATAAAGAGAAAGAAAAAACATTTTGGGGAAAACACACTTTCCACACCGAATGACTAACGGATTAAATTTTCATCCACTTTGTTTCCACACGCTGAACATTTTTCCATCTTCCTTCACGATCTTACCTGATATTCTGGATATTGTCTGGCATTGGCATGGGCATTTGCATTAGCACTAGCCTCGTTGCTAGGACCCATATTATTTCCTGTGGAACTAATGCCACTTCCACCAGGATGACTCTGGGGATTTTGACTGTTCCCACTCGCTATCACAGTCGGTTTCATTGTTACTATTCGATTTTTACAAGAATTTCTTTTTTTAGTACTGAAACGATTTGTTAGTGATCTTCTGGCACAAAGCACAAACTGCACAAATTGTATCTTTTACACTTCATTAAATTTTTATTATTTGCAACAAGCTGTCGATAGAATATCTCGTTTGTATTGAAGGAATACAATTTTTCCAGCACGATTACGACAATAAGTCGACTTTTCTCTGTATCCACTTTCACCTTACGCGATCAATTCGAAAAAAGACACACCGATCCGAATCGTATCTAAAAGACTAATATTTGCCTGTTGTTCAGAGCTTAATGATTTTGCGCTCACCGTCGGAGTCAGACATCAGATTTATAAATAGAATCGGACGTGGGAAATACTTTGCAACCAGTGACGGAGTATCGATGGTAGGTGTCCAGAGGTAAGAGATCGGACGGTGATCCTCTGGTCTCGTCTAGAGCAATCGAGAAGAACAAGTGAACGGCGCGGCGGCACAATGATAGAATGTTAATAGATTGCTATGTTTGGGCTTTTACTTTTGCCAAGCCATTTGTTTACGATTTCTTCCGACTTAAACAACCTGGAAAAATGATGGTGTGGAGATCATGCCTATTATAGAAGAAGAATTGAAAGCTTCCGAGAAAAAATCTTGTTCTGTACTTTATTCCGGCCTCACATTATGTGAGTGCAAAAACAACTATGACGTATCTACCGGAGACAGACTTGAACTTGATCACTAGGAGCAACTGGACTATCATAAAAATTCGTCAGAAAGCTTCCATTAATTATGCAATCAAAGTTGGATTGTTTGTGATCTCAATAAGCACATAGAAATTGCTTGAGGTATCTCGGATAATAAATATTTGTCATTTTGTGGCGGTACGACATACATACATGTTTCATATGGAACTGGATAAAGTACTACTTTAAGGTGATGACTAATACTTTTGTTTTCACTTTATCACTGGTAAACAGTTTATGTAATTTACTGATTTTCACCTTCTTCTCTCGTACTAAAGGTTCAGTACTTTTGGATAATAATTTTTTGTTTGGCATAAACAAGTAATGTGGGAATCACTAGTATGATTTTTCTGTAATTCAGACAAATGCCGAAGATGTGTTTACATAATAGGAAGAGAAGATAAAAAGAAGTAGACAGGTGCCTAATCTAATCCTGAGCAGCCCATAGACTTTCAGTCGCTTCTTAGACATCCAAATAAATGAGTTTAAAATGAACCCAACAAATTAACAACAAAAAGAAAGCAATGCACACGTGAATAGCTCTTGAAAATAATTGTTTTATCTGATAAAAAGTAGGTCTCTGTAAATTTAACGATAAAAGACGATACGATGTGCCAAAATTTAGAATTGTAAAGGTTCATCAACGAATCGAGCAGTTCTGATTTCATTAGGGAAACTGGGTAGTGAAATCATGCAGCTCTAGAAACCGTAGATTTGTCTTTAATCTATTTGGTTACCAGTGGTTAAAGTGATTCTGCTGACTAAAACTGTCCACGGTTAGTACTATATCCCTATATAGCGAACAGCCTACAGTTTTGTTGAATCGATTGTATACTGTGTGTGAGAAGGCAATCAAAGTATTCTGCGTGCTCAATTTAAGTAGTCCAACTTTCTAGACCTTGTCCAATTCAGATAAGCATCGAAGTCTAGTTTTATCGAACCTTAAGACATAGACTCTGAAAATTAACAACCTTATAAAAACGTAAGGCAAACTTAAATTCTATTAAATTTGCTAGTGAAGCATTTAGTTCATCTGTATCTTGATAGACTATGTCATCAAATTTTGTGGATCTAGTGAAACCACTGATTGATGGCGGCCTTGACGAACGTTTAACACACCTGTTTTCAACAAATTTCAATATCGTTCTGTCCCTCATGATCTGTAAGCCAAAATTGATGAACTATATCATTTATAAGTTAAATGAAATCTTTCGTAAGTTAAATTAAACCTTGTCCAAAATAAATAATATGATCTAATGAGACCTTGTCCAAGTTAAATGAAACCGTGTCAAAGTTATGTGAAATTTGTTCGAAATTTAATGAAATCCTGTCCATTTTAATTGAATCCTTTTATTCGCTGTAACATTAAAATGAGTGTATATAACAGTCTCCGTTTCGTCCCCGCATCCCCTACATTCGGCGTCGTTAAAGCGGCCAATTCTGTGTTGGTGCGCTTTGAGGAATCCATGTCCTGTCAAAATTGAAACCAGCAGTCTCAGTGAGGGTTTGTTTAGCCGGAGAAGTTTGGACTGCCGACCGGAGTCACGTCCCATAATCGGTGATGTTAGTCGTTCGCCCAGTTTGCAATACGCCCAAGTAGATATCTGGTCGACATCCCCGAGGGAGAGGTTTGAGAGCCAAAAGCGGCTCCCTCCCTCGCTAGCTCGTCTGCTTTCTCATTACCATATATGCTGCTATAGTCTGTCACCCATAGAATGCAAAGGTGATTTTTCCGAGACAGATCGTTAAGCTCGTATTTGCAGTCGCGTATTAATTTGGATGTTACAAAGGGTTTCATCAGGGCCTTGATAGCCGCATGGCTATCTGTGCAGATCGCAATATTTAGTCCCTCAGGTTGCAGAGACCTGAGGTATTTGCCCGTTTCCAGTATGGCTTTCTTTCTTTCTCAACCTTTCAATTATGTACATATCTTTTTTTTTTCAATCTGTATATATATAACTTTTTGTAAATTCACTTTCTTATAATTAGTTTTAATATTTACTCCTTGGCTTTCTTTCATTTAAAAATGTACAGTAAAGAATTATGGTTCTTATGTACTGCCTTTGTACAGTAAATTGAATTGAATTGAATTGAAATTGAATTTTTCTAAAAATACAACAGAAGTATCCATTAGATTGGAATCCTGGCACCGATAGCATGCTTGCCGGAATTATTGTAAACTTATCGTTAGAAGAAATAAAAATCCTGAAACAGGGAGCACTTAAGTGTTTTGCACTCGTGTGAATGGCTATTTAACGATGTCATAAAATATAAATGAAAGTAGCAAAAGAATATTAAGAATTGCACTAGCTCAAGAGGCCAAACTAGGATTCGTGTTAATAAAATGTAGAAATCGAAGGAAGAAGAATAATAAAAAGAAGTCTTAAAAGGCGGTATGAACATTGTTTAAATATCAGAGAGGCAACGATTTAAGAGCTTAGAACATTATACTTGGGACGAAATATAGATTCACCTCTACACCTAGAAAACACCTCTACAGAACACACAAAAGGTTTTTATTTCAATATTTTGGCACTGGGAATAGGATTGATTATTTTAGGAAAGGTGAATAATAAGACTAGATATAGTATGTCGATTTTCCGTGACTTAGCGTGGAGGAATCAAATCTAAACGATCACAAAAGCTGTTAAGAAGAATAGTCATAAAACCACATTCCTACTTCCTTCACCATTCTAAATTGAATATAAGACTACTAAAGAAATGATGTTTAAGCAATATTATATTTTCTTGGACTCCACTAGCCAATTTTTCCGGCATTTACCTTGCCCGAAGACCACGAAATGCTATATTAGGCGTAATGCGAATTGTTCAATGAGAAATCCACTTACAATAAACATTTAACAAATTAAAATGATGCAAGCAAGAAGACCATAAAATAAATCTCCAGTTATTTTGCTATCTTTACCTCGAAAACGTAGGAGATATTAGCATGCTGTTCAAGGCAAGGGTCACTAACATTTAATGAATGTCCGGAAATTCGAGTTGTACGCAAGCGACACCAAAGCAAAATATCAAATCTAGCAAATGTTTCCAAACAGGCGTTAAAAGAGTTATTAATGTAACATATCACGCAGGAGTTTCTCACGATTGGATCTCTAATTCAATTTACATAAGACACAATACAAAGCAGGGTAAAAGCTTCTTAGCGTTGTGTTTATTCCACCCACGGTCTCAGCACTGGGTGGCTACTTTCTCATTTAAAACAAATTCGATCAAGACCTATTTTTAGCGTGATATTAACACAAAAACTGAGGAAAAAAACGAATAACATGAGCTGACATTGACATAATTGAACCAGAGAATATTTCATATAAACTAAGATGATGAATAAAACACTAATTTTAGTGCCGCCCCTGGACGAAGTTTTCTAGCACCTTCTAGAAATATCTAGACGAAGAGCGAAATCTGTGCTTCTTCGAGAAGGAACCGTATCTAATAAACGTATAACATTTGCACACTGTTCGAATTCGTGAAAATCTCGCACAAATACTACTCACCAGAGTATCTAAATTTGGCGGTTTTTGGCATTTGGTGACACGATCATACCGAGATAGATGTTCGTTGCTGGATAGAGACCTGTTTCAGACCTATCTACGTTTCGCATTTTCGATGTGTCATCTTGACCACCTTGTTAGTTAAGCAGCAGCAGTACAAGGGTAATTGCTTGCAAATTAGCTTTCGTATCAATGCAAAATAAATGAGATAATTTCTTAACGCATGTCAGATTTTATGTATCTTAAGTCATTTTAAGTCTGGGTCATGAACCCTAAGAGAGCCAACGTTGCAGGACATATGTTTTATTGGTATCTACTGCCTGCAATAGCTTCAAGGATGAATAATGGCATCAGAACTGTATGCTAACAATTTTCTATAATTTTCTACATTGATTCGAGAGCTTTTACACTCGAAGTATTGGTGTCTGTTTAGTTATAGTCTATACCTGCTGAGATATATCTGCACATCTTCATTGTGCGGAAATAAATAATCCGAAGTGAAATCAGAGAAAGTTTATTTAGGTACTTTTTTGTAATTAGACATTTTATTATATACCTGAATTGCTTCGTCTAGAAAGTAGGAACAGAATTCAGGATACTGCTTTTAACGTCGATCAGAGCTAGCAAATCTAGAGCTCGTTCTAAGAACAGTCAGGAAAGAAAGATAGCTTCCACTTTTCTCAAATCAAGTGTCAAATAGATCAAGTGGAAGTAAAGAAGAAAATAAAAAAAAAATAAAAAGATGAGAACTTAATATTGATCAGAAAATAGCTCATACTAAAGAAGAAATGACTCAGCACAAATCTGTCTGATAAAATACTACCAATTCAGATGGTCTTCATCTTAGGTACGTTTAGGGAAGAGCGCCGTCAAGGAGGTGAATGCAGAAAAACAGAAGATCGTACTTTGGTTCAAAATCTAACTGATCTGCCTAAGGCCGGCTACACACTACGGACTTTTTCTACAGATTTACCCGATCGCTCTAAGAACGATCAGACAAATCTAAAGTCTTTGGGCAAAATCTGTCGTTAAAGTCTGGAACGAAGGATGCTTAATTACTGGCGATGTCCCTTTTGCTCAGTTAGATTTGTCTCCCGTTCGTATCACACAGTACTCAGTTTCATTTTTAATATTTAGACTCTTACCTTTATTGTTTTATACTCACGGCACATAACGTCTATATAGCATTTCCAAATTCTTTTAGACCGATTTTAGAAAACATTAACTTAAGTCCAAAAAGAATTAACCCGTCAATCCATCATTAATTGTATTATTCTTGAAGAATTTTACTTTTTTTATCTAGTAATAAAATTTATTCAGACATATATTAACTTTCAAGTGGTGGTAAATTTTAAAATATTTATTTTAAGGAACCTTCAATATTGAGACGAAACAAGTCAGCGTGTGGGACTGGGATTATCTGTCAACATGTTCACAAAACTAGCAAAGTGGCCCTCCAGTGGCTGAAAGTGATGGAGCTCATAGAATTCGTTGACGTTATTTCATTCACATACTCTATTGGATTGAACATGGGTGAATACAGCGTTGAGAATTGCAAGCCCTATGAGAACTATCTTGTCGTTTGCATTTGTTTGATGTATTCATCCGTTTTCCAAGGTAAGCCATGCATTTTCAAGATTAAAAATTTTCTCCAGTAGCTCTCCTAGTTGCATGTTGAATTTTAAATTATTTTGAAATCTATGATTCCTTCATTATTCTTGCTTATTTTGTTTGAACATGAGTTAATTGTTCTCGGAACAGGGCCAATAATTTTTAGACCACAGTTAATCCTTAATGTACTAGGGTTAATTATTTTTTAACTTGGGTTAAATTAATTTGGAAATAATATGCCAGTACTAATTCTGTAATGCTTGGTGATTTTGTGTATAATTCTTCAAGGCTATACTACTACACCTGTATTCAGTATCGCTCCTCCAGCGCTTTAGGTGCCTGTCTCGTCACCCATATCAAAGACTATCCAAGTCGCTGTCGTAGCCTGACTTTTTCTATTTTCAAAGCCCTAATATAGCTTCAAGTTATCTTTCAGTTTTGCAAAAAAATTTTGAAGCTGTAGAGATCTTTCGTCGTTTCCAGTAAATTGATAGATGGACCTCATACAGCGTTCACCTACATCTGGTCCACGTTCAAAGAGTCTTGCCCTCCAGGAAACTGCCCCTCTTTCAAATGGTGATAAATGATAAGCATATCTAAAGGGGAAACGAATACATTGTCGCTCTTGACTATCTTACCCCATCTTTCGATCCTGAGGGTTTCATTGTCCAGGAAAAAGTGAAGGATTTTAGTGCACTAAATTTGCCTTGAGCGAGCACCCTGAGACCTAACGCCTGGCGAATATGTAGTCACTAGTCCTTTATTGATTAAAATACACTATCTGCTCTTCTGCTGTTATCGATATCTTAGGAGTTATTCTGTGAAGGTTACTGTAACGATGATCTCTGCAATTCAAACAATAGCTTCAACCTTGTCTTGAATTAACTGGAAGTGGATGGGTTCCAGCTTCACCAGTAATAAAAGACACGGTTCTTTCCTATCTTCAAATAAACAATCGGCTTCAGACGTTAATATTACTGCGTGGGAACAATTTTAGAATATATTTATAAACATTATGCAGTAGTTTATTATTCAATTACCTCCAAGAAATTTTGTTTTTCTTTTACTGAGGAAAAAACGGTCTTTTTATTATAAGATTTTCTTGGTGGTCCTAATAATAAATTTTCGATGAAAACAGTTTTCCAGGAGATAATCTCCAAATAAAAACCAAAAAAACAGAAACAATGTAGACAAAAAGCAAATATGACTAACAAAATCTTGTAAATTCTCAAAATCACTCCAAATTATTTCTTGACGATAGGTAAACAAAGCTCGTAAAGAGTGCAAGTACCAGAGCAAGACAACCGCATGCGGATTCCGGCCCAATTAAGAGTGTCACAACTGCGATTTTGGAACTTATCCAAAAAAGTTCTAAAATAAATTCGACCGCATGTAGAGCGCAGCCGTAGCAGATACATGTGTAGGAAGATAAAATTACTCTGCACGAATAGAGCAAAAGATGGGACTAATTCCACAGGAGATTTAGCTCATGTTGTTATGACATTCTAGATTGTACTTTTATAAGTTCCCTACCGAAATCAATTCACCCGCTGAAGGCTAATAAAGAAATTATGGTAACCAGATGAAAGGGACCACTTGATCCTGGTGTGGCTCCATGAAACTTCATAAAAACTTGTCAACAACAAAATTCCAGATTTCCAGACATGGTCCAATTTGGGTAATGAGGCATCATGTTTCCATCTTCTTGAGCACGTCTTGAAAGGCTTTTAGAGGTCGTAAAGGCGAACAAGTTTTGAAATTACCAAATCACTTTATAAATAGCCATTATGCTTACTTTAATAAATGGGCCTATATTGATGGTACTAATTGAGTCTTTTTCGGCATAAAATCCCCACAATTACACCCGTTACATGGGACCCAGGGGCAAGAGACCAAAGTATATACAACGAAGACAGTTTTTTGGCAAGGATTTCAAGAAAGCCATTAAGATGAATCACCTTGTGTGATTGTAACTGTCTTCTTTCTTGTTGATATTGGATTTTGTCTGATTCCACTTCGTTGTGAGTGGCACGAACTTGATTTCCTCTCAGCACAGATGATTTCCGGCCCACGTAGTTGCTTTAGACACCTTGGAACAGTGAGATATAAAATTAAGCTTTTGATATTTGCAACGATAATTTCAGAAATGTATTTATTTACTAATATTGTCAGTTTAATAACTCTACTACATTTAATTCTATTATTAAGGGGAAGAACTCCTGAAAAAAGCTTCGCGTCTCTTCTTTTTTTCCATTTCACGTAGATCCCTTTCAAGTTGACGTTTCTTTGATAATCGCTCATGGACCCGCTTCATTTCCAAAATCTCTTTCATTTCTTCTTTGTCGCTATCCTAAAACAGAAAAATATTAGTGACATATTAATTCAAAGATAAAAAATATATAGCACTATGCATTTCTCCTGTTATACCGTATATCGTATACCATATCGATACCACTTTTCTGTAAGCGTCACTTAATTACCGACAGGATAACGTAGGAAATCAGAAAGAATTTTATAAATGATCGACAAGGACTACTAGCAATTGACTGAAGTTATCGGAATACGACAGTGGGATTTGAACCTGGGGCTGTTAAATACTTCAAAAGTCAATAATTGATCAGATCTTCATCGTGTGGCAAATCATATAGAAATACAAGGAGGGCACAAGGAAACATCCTGGCCGCATTACCATGATGGTATCACAAAAACCATGAATAATATATTGGAAATCCAAGCAGATGTTAAAAAATGCTGATGATTCAGATATTGTGAGCAACAACAGGACGAGAAATGACTTATTACCGGTACCAGTCGCATTTAAAAAAATATATGATCTAGTAATAATTTTTGGAGGATATTTAGGAATAAATGATATACTGAAAACTTGAAATGAAAAGCGTGGACTCTTCTTTGTAAAACTGCATGAAGTTATGTTTAAGATCGAAAAATCTTCACACTACAAAAGAATATATTTTTGGCAAAAATCGACTTATCGATCGACTCAAATAGCGAACGGACTCAGAATACTGTCACTGCTTAAATGCGCTCAGAAATGAGTACGCTCAAATTTGCGTCCGATCAACATTTCAACCCGTTCTGTTTTAAGTCCGCTCATATTCTCTACTCTTAAAATGGGCGGTCTCAAAACAGCGCGGATTCAAAACGTGAGCAGAGTCAAATCTTGATCGGACTCAAATGTTGATCGAACTCAAATTTGAGCGGACTCAAAACTTGAGTAGTAGTTAGAAAACAGCTGATATTTCTTCGTAACTTGATATTGCATGAGAAACTAAATATTCACAGTAATTAAGAAATCTGTAACTTCTTTTACCTGGACGATATTCCCGCTGTAGTGAGCGTTCTTTAGGCAGACTCTTCACACTTTGAATGGTCTTTAAAACAACATTCGAGAGGAGGATTCCATTCGAGACTTCTTACGGTTACTTCTAGACTACTCTAATCGTTTTATTTTCTTTTTCTTAATTAATATTTTTATATTTTCTATATTTTGTTATGGTAGTTTTGAAATGATATTAAGTATACAGGTTAGAGTAAAGCCCTAATTATTGCACGAAAACCTATTTCACATTAGCATCATATGATATCCGCTGATCGTCGCCCTAAAAGTAGCGTGCTTCGTAAGATTTGACAACTTGTTTACTATTAACCAATAAATTATCATTCTTATTATAATATACCATTCATATCTTCGAGAACTTGGTCGTAGCCAACACCCCAGCCGTACGCGTAATTATCTCTGCGGTGTGGGAAAGATTTTGCCAGATCGACACCAGTAAACCTGGATTGAGAATGATGAATTCACGTATGCTTGGGAGAACTGCACATACTTCATTTGGTGGTTTAACACAGTCCATCTCAGATGTTAAACCCGCCGAAGTTCCTTGGACTACCATCTACTATAAAGACGCTGATAGTACAACACACTCGAATCAGCTTTCGCATATCAATCGACGGCTCCAGAAAGCCAGGTAAATATGTTTTACATATTCCTCGCTTGACCGCCTTTACCAGGACCTTATCAAGCTTATTAGTCGATTGTGTGGGCTAATCAACCTATCAATCGGCACACACCAATTGTTGTCCTTCATAGATCCACTCATGGAGTGAACCGTCTGCTTTACCTTGTGCTTGACTAAGTCGACGATTTACTTTTACTACATAACAGCTCGGAAGGAGCGTCGTGATCTCATGGGTCACCGGAATGCACACAAAAACCTCCTCGTCATTAGATTGTAGAAGTTCACACACACTCTTGTTCGACTGACAAATCAAGGATGGGCGCTCCGATATGAGTGGTTAATCTCGACGGCATCTCACCTTAGTTTGACTTCATGTGGAAAATGTGGATCGCTCGTACTATTTTGCACCTGTACTATCTAGTTCATTGACTTTTGTTAGCTAGTCCCAATTGTCCAAATTTACTTCGCCAGATGATCGCCCAATAGGGAAATTTTTTGAACATCTCTTTTAGAGGTGGATTCTTCTGGTCTTCTTTGGATTGGTAGGCCTTCAAGGCCTCTTGGGCCGCTTAATTGTTGAAGGGTCTAATAGGGTAAATGTCCACATTCAATGCGATTGCTCGATCATCGAGATACTATGATATTTACAGTGAGATGAGCTTGCATATGAAATATGATAAAAACGTTGTTTGAGGCTCGAGGAGTGTTGCTTGATCTAAACACTGGAGCATGGAGAAAAGATACTTGTGAATTGTACTCTCTATGTGATATGGAGCAAGTGGTTTAAGTACTCCATATAAATTTGTTTCGACATAAAGAAAACTTATTGCTAGTAGAGCTACCTGAATGAACTATTGCCAGATTATT
>QYTT01092749.1:0-18285 GCA_006980735.1 Dasypogon diadema
ATGACAGCCACTTCATTCCACAATTCCACTTACTCCATCTGCTTTGGTAGAGGATGTCAGTTGGTTACGGTATCACAGGCATCCAGCTCACTCAGACGATACCTGTGCCCTCTCCATTAATTACTGATATTTCCAATTAATAAATTTATTATCAGTTTCTAATTGGCCACGGCATGGTAGGTTTGATGGTGGCGAAATTTACACAATGTCGTAAATGAGTTCATGTTCAGTGTCCATGCAAATTTATTATAAATAAAAATTAAGGATGCGTGTGACAGTAAAGGGTCCTTTTTACAGGCGATAATTCTGTGACCCTTCCTTTGTGTTCCACGTCCAATTTTAATATGAAAGCTGGGAAGGCGTACACGAATGTATGGATTTTAGAATATCCGTCGATGCGGACTGAATTGTTGTTTTTGAAAATGTTCAGTGACTTATTAATGGCGGTGTTAAGGCGATAACGACGAGAATTTTTGGATTTACGAACCGAGAAGATGTAATTTTATTTGGAATAGAGTTTGCCTCAAGAACTCTGTAATTCCATTGCATAATTCATGTCGACATTAGTGTGATCCATAAAGCTGAAAGGAGCTAATTAACTCCCCCCTTATTTATACAGAACTCTAACATGTGTGACTGTAATTGGAATATGAAATCAACAAAATTATTGCGGCCACTAAAAATAAATTCCGTAATTGATGAGAATTATCGTATAATGCGCTCCAAATGAATGCATTTCTTCATAAAACTGAAAATGATGTTATTACGTTATTTGGTTGAATAATAACAATAAACACTAACGAAGGCTGCCAGCTGTAATGAACTTTGATAAATAGATGATTAACGAGCATTTTAGTAGTTGAAATTTAACATGACCCGGTTTCACCAACCTAATAAGCAACTCAACCATATCAGGGGGAAGGAAAATGATTTTCCTATACGTTTTTCTAAATTGAATTTTGTATCTATGTAAAGAACTGCTAAATGATTGACGTAGAATCTTTTGAAGGGGTTGTGTGAATCCAAAATCAATCTGCATTGATCGCTATGTAAATTTGGATAACTTCATTGCAGCAAAACTCCTTATTAAGATACAAATTACAGGAATTCCTTTCGTAACAAAATATGTGTTGTTGATTCTATTCACCTATTATACAGTTTTTTTTTTGTTTTATAAATCTCCTCTTCACAGATCACAAAGAACCTGTGAAGATGACTGTCACAATCTGTTTCGCTACCGTCGCAGAATATAATACCATGTTTTAAGTTTCAAGGTATTCAGTTGGGTTTTGATATCTCGGTCAGTTTGGTGATAAATTTGGAAATTATTTAAAATAACTGAAGTGTTTTGAAGATATCATGGGAAACTACCTAAGTGAGAAGAAGAAAGTAAAAAAAGTAAAAGAAAGTAAAAAGTAGTTGTGCGGTCTATTCGGTCCTACTTTCTGCTGGTATTGAATCTCAAAAATTTTGATTTTCAGTACAAAATTACACGTAAAAAAGGGAAACATTGGTTTCATTCATAGCGTCATAATGTCTAAAAATTTCAATTGATTTCTTTCGTCTCTTAATATTTTGTTGTCTTCTTAAAGCTCAACACTCGAACATACCATTCGTTAACTAAAATTTCAATAGTCCTTTAATTTAAAATATTATTGTAGAAAAATGTCCCAGTTTATTTAATTTTTGCCACGCAACAACGTTTATTGTCTTCCTTACAAAGATATGATTCCTAAAGGTTGACTTATGAAAAATTTGATTAGCTTCTGGCAAATGGCCAATATTTAACATATCACTTTTGTATGTTTTCCACTTATGCTAAGCCCCACACATCAATTCTAAACAAGACGCCCATAAAATAAGATATATTTAGAAATTAAACTCTCCAGCAAATATGTATATATGTGTGTATCTTGTGTCATTTAAAGTGTGAACGTAAGACGTCGCCCGTTTAAGATTTGGGTTCGGATAATAATTATGAGGGCGTGATGTTATGCTCTCAGCGCTTTTCCAACGATTACATTATCTGTCGTTTTATATTGACAATAATTTATTGTAAGTAGAAATTAATTCAGGAGACGCTTAATGTTATTTAAACAGTGAATGAATTTCATGCCCACAGTGTTTTCTCGCTGTTCTAATCAAGGCCTTGGGGTAATAAATTGAAGGAATATAAATCCCCTATAGTGGCAGGAAGATTTACTGAGCGCACAAAATCACGAATTCTACAGACCTTCGATCTACGAAATTGAAAATCACAAGGCATTATATTTGTATCGATGTGCTTATTCCTTTTGCTGAGAACTTTTCAAAAGGTATAGAAAAATTGTGGTTACTTAATATACGATTCGTTTGTTGTTGAAAGGAATATTTCTTTTTCTATCTGACCTTGTAGTTCGTCCTTTTTCAATTTTTATCAATTTTCTAAAATTTAAAGAATAAAGTCTTTTCTAGACAAAGTATGCAGGTTGAGACAGAGGGTACTAGCCAACCATTCGATTGATCCAAAGAAGGACAGAATACAATTTTACTCTCTTTTACCTAGGTTCTTCGTGTTTTTTTTGACAGAGAGTATCAGGAAATGGCATAGAAAGTGTAATATCATCTTCATTTCAGTGCGTTCTGCGCATCCCCTACAGTCGGTGTTATTGCGGTTACACCAATTCTGTGTTGATATTCATAGTTAAAGAAAATATTTTTAAAGTAAAATATGCAATCGGGTAGACTTTCTAAAATATACCTTAATATCTCGTGTGTATTTAAGAACAACTGACAAATCATTTGAACAGGACAGAATTGGTCCAACAATTTATCCTTATGGGACCCCAGAATGAAAATAGTATTTATACAGGAAATGACTGATATAACAACTGATAATTAATTTAGTATAGCTGCGTTAAGTACTTTTTCCAGTTATATTTGTATTCTCTCCATCATTGGACTCAATTCATTCGAACTAGACTAAATCAGATTATATGCTCTGAGTGGTGATCTATTTTAGATCGGATAAAAGGTGACATTCGCAGGTTTTCACCTTGTTCCATACATTTTATTTTATTTATTTCTGGGAAATTTTCCCTTGATCTCTACGATAATTCCAGCTTAAGAAGTAATTTCATCTTTGTATTTTTTAATATGCATTCTATGTCGTATTCCTTCTTACTTACTTATTAAATAACCGTCGAGTTAGTGGTTCTATCCCCTCATTGATCTTTCCTCCCTTTTATCAATGATTTGGCTTTCATAACTTTCAATCTTCAACGTTGTAGAGACAACACCCTAAATTTTATACATACATTTGAATCGCGTAGAAATTCACGTAGGAGTGTTACAGTTTGTTTTCCCTAAATAACATCCCTAACCCTGTTCAATCGATTTTTGTCGATGGTCTATTTTAAACTTGGGCGTTTTGAATATCTTAAACATTCACGATATCCGCAACAGATGTTGGAGGGTGTTCACTCATTCAATATTAGTTATTGAGTTATAGAGTACTACTAATTAAGTAAATAAAGTGTTTCATAATTCCTAAATATCTACCTCTAAAGTTTTACAATAACAAAATGAGTACACGTGTACAGGGAATGGGGCATGTCCATATCACAACAAGAGGCAACGAAAGCATAAATTCGGCACGTGCCCGCATCTTTATTTTGAACTAGTGAACACACCATGACTCCAGGGAAATCTTTTCACTCCAACAATAAAAAAAAAGTCAGACCACTACCGCAGAAAGTAAGGAAAGGAGTTTGGAGTATGGCTTTGCTGTAATTGTTTGGAAAAGTATTTTATTTAGGTATACAATAATTGAGGTCAATTACAACACTCGCCATGGAAAAGTTTTCTCCCTTTTCGCTAATTGGTCGTAGATGAAAGTGCACTGAGACAAGGATACAAAGTTAGCAGCTTACAATGATTTCAGGACATTCTTCTCTGAATAAAAGTTGACCAACTGCAAAAATTATAAAGTTTATCTTCCTAAAGGGAAAGAGTTTTTAATTAAGGCGTATTTTTAGCGTAATTGTGTTTGGAAATAGAAGGTAGGAAAATGTTAAAGTTGTACTATAGTTTCTAGTATTTGGAAACCATTAAGAAATATTAATGTATGCTCTTTTGTGTCGTAATTGGAGAAGGCACCTTCAAGAAACTTTGTTTCGATCTCTTTGGATTTATTTCAATTGGACAAAATGCTCTTTTGATTACAGTTTCTGACCCTCTGTCAAGAAATGCGCCTTCTGGGATTTTCCAAATAATTTTGTTGTTGTTTTCCTATCTCCTTTATTTATTGTGCAGTACTCTACTTAAGTTTACACATTCAAATCATCGAAAACAGTACAAAAATGTATACTTGATGTCCCTGCTTTAGCAAATTTAATAAGAGTTATTGACTCGCTACCCTTTTTACTAACCTTTTAATTATTTCATAACAAAAGCAAACAAGAATTATTCAAATCATTTGGACTTTTACCCACTTCAAATTTATTTTTATGAAACTGGGTCTCCACTTGTCTGTATTTGGCTCCGTTTTTTTTTCAATTTAATGTCTAGCCTACTCAGGATAATATCCTGTTTTTACAACAGGCATTTTAACTTGACACAGACAGCTCAACAGGACGTATTATCCCTTCATCATTTTCTGACTAGCCGGGCCAAAATTAGTTGTGCTACGGAGCACGACACTAGGCATTAAAGCATCTCGCAAGCGCAATTGCATGTTTTGGGGGTTTCATCAATCATCTGGCCGCTCGGAGAAAAGTTTTTTGCACGATTTTCATCACCATAAATTTTACGAGAAAGTCGACTATGTACAGAAATATCTGGTGTACATGCAAATTTCCATGAAAATGAAAAGGCGGCATTTAAGCGAATCATTTGGGCGTTATGGAGAACTTTCCCACTTTAATTGGATTATTGCGGACCACGACGTATTTAATAATTTAAAAACCTGGGCTTTTCACACCAACGTTTAGCTTCGGCTGATGTATGGTGTTTACTCGCACATAATTTCATCTAATTTAACGCTCCTCAACTTTGCAAGCGCCACTTAATTTCATTTTCAGTCCAGCATGAGTAATTGTGAAGTGCTTGGAAAAGTGGCAAGTCAATAGGACATTAACGTCAATAGCACTCTCAAATTATATTGGGGATGGCCTGGCCAACCGAGCCGAACAACATGTGGGTGCACTGGGCGTACAAAACTGCACGTGTGAAACGCGCATAAGAAATATGCTTTTATCGAAGAATGGAAAATTGAACGGAAAATGGTTCAAAGAAAATTATCGAATGAGTATGGATGTGGAAATTCATGAGTTCGATATCGTTTTCATTCCTGGCGATTTTCAAATTACTATTGCGGCTGAAGACGTTGCTGCTGTTTGTTGCATGTCGACCAGTGTATTTCTGGATTTGTGTTATGAAACGGGGGCCGTCAGTCGCATGCGAACCGACCAACCTAAGGAACTTTTTAATCATTTATTTTTCATTTTGCCTTAAGAAGACTAATGGGAAGCTGGCGAATTGGAATTAACAAAGAAAGCAAAGGCAGGCCCCATAATGCACGGCAGAATTAGAAACTATTTGTGGCGAACGACTTTAGTCGACGCGCCCCAATTGCCGCTACAGTTGTAGACCCGATTTCGGAAAGGAGGATGGGGAAAAAGTTTCATCCATTCTTATGCTGTGCACGACAGGAACTAAATTTCGCGATTTTCCAGAATCGATCGGTTCATTTATTTTGCTTTATAAATTTTTCAGACATTGGTTTGAGCACTTCCTCTGTAGCTGTCGAGTTCAGTGACCGCGAAATTAATTTTAGATTCCAAAAACTTTGCCATAAAATCTAGAGAAAAACAAATTAATTAGAAAGGGATTATTACAGTCTTCAGATGTGGCTATGTATGTTTGACATGAGGGTGAGCATTATTATTTTAAAATTAACGAAATATACTCGTGCCTGATTTAAGCAATTAAGTAAAATCTAGATTCTAGAATATGCGGAAATTTATTGCCTCACTAGAGATTAGACAGTAATGGAAATCGAGCCAATCTAACGCATGAGGATTAATACCACATCAAAACAAAGATTTCCAGTACATACGGGCAATATTGATACAAAGGGAAATTGTTATTGACATGCACTGATGAAATTTATTATTTTGTCTCCACTTGGAATAGAATGCTGTCCGAAATACTGTTCTTGTTTTCAAACAAGGGGTGCCTCGAGCAAAGGGTTAATTCTCTTCCTATTGCACGCAAATAATAATAATTCATTTTAGTAGCAGTACAAATCAAACTGAATGCGCAATGTATTGATTTAGAAATTTGGAAAATTACCATACCCTTGAAGCCTAGGGTCAAATTTTGATTTTAATACTGTGGGCGTCGAGATAAAAGTTTGGTGTATTTGGATGGAGTTGTGCAGTTTTGAGTCTCTTTTTATTTCAATATTTTATGCTGGATATTTCTCAAAATTATTTTCTATTTTAATCAAAATAGGCATCATTTGCATCCACGATATTTTTTCAACTCTGTGCCCTTTTGGAAGGGGTTTTGCTTTTTAAAAGCGATAAACTCTATTACAAAGACTCAGTTTCTTATCATTTTCTAACGCAAGAATAATTCCAAGTTTGAAGGAGAATTTCGCTACCTAATTTTGAAAGTTTCTATAATTTGTGAAGTATGGGGTAATGCGTCATCGTGAAGGAAGATGGGTCCATATCGATTGACTAATGCAAGCTGTTGTTGTTCTCATATTTAGTATTCAAATGAACCATCGATACTTCCATAAATTGTTCAATTACGTAATGTAAGCACATACCCCATTCTCAAAGGGATGAGTTTTTCATTAAATTTTATAACATTTTTTTTTTGCATTTCCATAACCAAATTGCGGTACAAAAATTTTCTCGTAATGTTAACACTACACTTGAACCTTCATGTGCACTCACCTGAATTTCCGGAAAATTTCACAATTTTCAGCGAATTGCACAACACTCGTAATATGTGAAGCCGTACTTCATTTTGGAAGGGAATTTTACTGAAGTAGCACTCAAAAAATGGCTTCTGCACCTTATTATGGATGGTTTGGTATGAGGGGCTTTTATAATTTGTTCAAGTAATGTTAAAGTGTTAAGAATTTAAGAACTGTTCTGATTGTTTAGAAATTGAAAGTTCTTGGGTAGTACCTTTTAAATTTAAAGTGATGTTTCCATGAATATAATCCTGGGACAAAAGGATAAATCTCCATGCAGCTTCATTTCTTTAGAATTAAAAATCCGTCGAGAGAAGGAATATTGCTGAAAATTCAGTAATTCTTTTTAATAAAGAACAATGCCCTTTCACTACTTCTCCCTATCTAGTGGCACAATGCGAACCTGTTGAACTGTGCAGTCAGATCTCCCAGCAAGGGATCCTGGAAGTAGAATTTTTATGCTCTTATGCCTGTGAGAATCGTCCATTGAAAAAATGTAATTCATTCGCATTGAATCATGTGCATTCTTCCTTCCTCATTTTTTCCAGAAAAATAAATCTTTAGTTCCGAAGTTCTGGTTGCCACAGGGGCATTCATGACGACAGATATGTGTCTGTAGCTGGATATCACTATAATGACATTAAGCTCTTGCTTCATGTAGGTGGTAAAATTTTCCATTATTGATGTTCCCTCTTAGCCTGAAAATGGCAATAATACAGGCATCATGTAGAACAGGAAACTTTTTCATTTTCCTGATTCCTGTTCCATTAACACTGAGGAATGAAAAGTTTTGCAATCAATGGATATTGTTAGTGTTTTGATTATTTTGATTTTCCAATTTTTCTACCCCACTCTTCATGAAATTGAACTGGTTATTATCAAACTTGCACTTGCACCTGAGCCTCTTTTTACGCGATTTTTTTCTACGTGGTTTAGTTTTACGCGTTTTTTACGCGATCCCTTTGTCTTATCCAGCTTTTTACGCGATTTACTTTTTATTATGAAATATTTCAACCCATTTTGCTTAACACGATTACCAGTTATATATTATGTATCTACCAATACCGGTTATGTACGCATATACATGTCCGCTACTAGGAATCCTTAAAGGAAAAACTAAAAATTATTCTTCTCTATGCAACTTATTTCTACGCGATTTTTTGCGTGATTTACTTGCTTTCACGCGGCCTTTTTTACGCGTTTCCTTGCTCTGTATCTATACTTATTGTATCTTTATAGAGAATATATGTTGAAGATTTAAAGAATTTTTTTACCATCTGCCATAAAATGCGAATACTTAAAAAAATCCGCACTTCATTTTATCAAATTCCAAATGAATATTTAGCAAAGAAAACAAATTAAGAAAACATTGCTTTTATTCAATTTATTTAATGCGCTTAAGGTTTTTATTTAACACAAACAAACCCACATACATTTACTAGACAAACATAGAAGAGTGTCCGTCATTTTCATGTCCTTCAAATGTAAATGAAAGAACTGTGTCAGAGGATAAGGTTCTCAAAATAAAGTGAAACAAATGTTGGAATATAAATGAAAGCATTTTACGAATTTTATTTTTGATAAGCAAAAGTATTATGGATTCTTTTTATGTACACTTTCCTTGAGAGACAGTCCGATGTTTGGAAACTTTCATCACAGCATACTAAAAAAGAAATTCTGAATAGAAATATTTACCCTCAGAATATAACGCTATTGAAATTATTTTCCATTTATAGACAGTTTGGCAGTTGTTGATGCCGAGGAATGATAAAATAAATAATTCAGAACTTTATTTGAATTTGCTAAACAGGCCCAGCGAGAGAGAGAGAGAGAAACAAGATGTAAATATAAGTATCTCATATAATCAGAAATGAAAAACTCAGTAAAAAAATCGAAGAAAGTTTGAACTTTAATCAGTCCCATCTATGGCGTCATCTTGTATCCGATGCGCCACAATTTCCCCACATTCTACTTAATGAGATGTAGTTGGAGGATGGAAAACAAACATTTCATTTGGTGAAAATTCAATTTTTCATAGACGAATTCATATCAATACTCACGTATCGAGACGTCTTCCCTGAAATTTCGTGAATCATCTCTAAGCGGAACTTTTTACTAGGTCAATGCTCCGCCCTGCGCTTTTACAATATTCTTTTATTTTCGCTGATATAGCCGAAGAATGAGCAACAGGTACAGAATTCGTTTCGTACAATATACTTAATGAAAGCGGCGAAAGAAACATAACCTTAATGCTCTAGAATATCGATACGTAATGATTACCGCTGGAGTAGGGTTGATGGTGCAGGGTGTATCTCTACAAGGATGCTATACTTCCCGTTCTCAAGTCTGAATTACACTCCAGTGTTAAAAATCCGAGAATATTAGCAAATAACATACGTGACCTACCTTAAGAATGCTGAACATATGAATTCCTAAGGTGTTCAGAATGGGCGAGCATCAAATATTCATCCCAATGGCAATTTGAGGTTGAATGGGATTCTGGGTACGTTCAAAATGGGAACTAATAACGTCTTGGATATCTTAAAGGTGACGTGATTCGCTCGTTGTTCCTTCTAAACACCTTCAACATTCACATGCCAGACATATTCTTCAAATGAATTCTTATAAGCCCTGAGGTGTTCCCGAAAGCGTTTATCTTATCATTAAAATCTCTTCACAGAGCTAATAATGGTGTTCTCTTGGACTTTTATGGTCCGTTAGCATTACCCTTTTGGTAATAACTGTCCCTTCTGGGCAAAATTTCCATTAGTTTTTCTCCATTTTAGTATTCAGAACGGAATATGTGGTAGTTCTTGAAAGTTAGTTTAACTATTTTGGAACGTGAGGCAGTGTTGGGGCTGTAGGTAGTAGACTTAATCCTTTGTGAAAATCCTGAACGTGCCCTTTACCTTCTCCCATCTCTATATCTATTTACCTTCGAAAATTGATTTGATTAATGATAAAATTAAAATATTAAGGATGAAATTTAGAAGCATAGAATTTACTCGAAAGAATAATCAAATTCATCGATTGACCGTCAGACCGTGACACAATTCAGTCAATCGTTGACATTTTCATCGCGTGGGGGGTCAGAGTAGTTTTAGTGGAATTGGACGCGCAATTATTCAAATGATCCAGTTCTATGCGTCATTTCTATTCCCTTTTATGCCGCATTGTTCGCGGGACATAATAGATCTGTGCCGCTGAGTCTAGAAAGTATTGAACAAAACCCATCTGACCAAGGAGGAAATCATGCAGACACGTGCAAAGCTAAATTCGAACTGTAAATATTGAAATAGATATTGATTTTCCACTTGGTCACTCTTCTGACCCTAATACTGAAATTAGCCGGGTATAGGGTAGGGATAGGGACATATGCATAAGTATACGAGACACCGCATATATTTGTGGCTGTCCCTGTCATAGAATATTATGGGCTGCCTAGTCATGGATATACATGTTTACGCGAAGGGGTTAAACTGGGAATATTGAAGACATCGCCTCCGGATTGAGGTCACGCTTATACTTGAAGTGATTTGTCGTTATTGCGGATGTGGAGCGAATTTGCACGACATCTGACATTTTCATTTCATTTTTGCTAATTGAGTTTCTACACCACATAATTTAATTTAAGGGGTGGCAAAATGTAGCTTTCGTTCTAAATGTAATCATCAGTTCTATTTATGTATAAGGAATTTCGGTTAATTATTTTGAGACCCACACAGCGGGATAGAGGAAAAAATCGCATGTGGGATTACGACAAAATTCAAATAACTAAGCAGTTTTGCTCAAAATTAGGTCATGAAAATGGGAAAGTTCTGACGACTGATAGTGCGATTTATACAAAGTCCCCGGGTAACTTGCCTTACGAAAAAATAGTACTCCTATCTATGTATGTATGTATTTGGAAAAATGAGAATTTCTCTGGAATTCCCCAAGCTCATTACAATTTTTTCCTCTGTACGTAGGAGCGAACACGGAACCTGCAATTTAATTTCTTTAATCTTATTAAATATGAGGTAATAGAAGACGTTATCAGTAAAATACACAGATACTTTCATTTCCGCGAAATGGTGAAAGGAATTTTTAATATATCCACTTCAAAGCAACCTTACACAAGCTCATGTGATTTCATTATATTGTCGTCGTGTTGGGAGGAAGCCGCACTGTTACCATGAAGAATTTCAACAGCTTAATTGATTCTATCTTAACCTTGAGCAAGAAGAAAAGCACAATTTTAAGGCTTTACGATAAAATCTATTTTTAATTAGAAGCAAAAGTCTTCCACTTTCCATTCCTAAGAAATGTCTGAGCTGTGCTATTTTAAATCTGGTGTTTAAAGGGCTCACGTTTTCTTTTTAAATTAAGGACTGAGTTATTTTGTACAATTTTAAAAGTATAAAATTTTAAATTAAAATATTAAATTATAATGCATAAGCAGAATTTTGGATGTTGATAAAAGTATATTTTTCATACATTTCCGCATGCAAAACAGAGCATACACTCTTGATGTGGCATTGTTTCAACGTTGTAGTAATTTGAAGGGAAGAAAAATTGAGAAATTTAACCTGACAAATGTTGCAAATAAGCCACAATTTTTGGCCCGTTTAGCCACCGGCGTGGGAACATGTATAGAAGTTAATAATTATGATATATATATGACTATGATTACAATATAAAGTATAGGCATAAGTCTATGGAGAAAATAGTACGAGAAGAAAAAAAACTAAGACTACAAATAAAAAAGAATGGAACTAGTTTATAGCTTTAGGGAAAAATGTTGCTAAGTAAGTGTGTATAAAATAAAGAATAGTGATTATATCAATTTCTTAAATGTGTTGACCGCACCCTCATTTGAGATTAGAGAAAATAGAATACTTCAAAATCAATCTGGGTTTGACCTAAAAACTCTCTGAAAAGGGAGTCCTTTTTTCGTAGTGTACGAACAATTTGCACACAATCACTCTTGGAAGAGTTTCATAAAACTTAAGAACATACTTCGTACAACATTCAGCCTGAGAGATATTTTTATCCTAGATTCAGTAATTACGCATTTCCTTGTGCAATGAATTTTAACGTAAATGCAATTCCGTCTTGAAAACTTCTCAGACAGAAAATATAATTTCTGTTTCGAAAAGGTTTTTTTTTACATAATTTCATCCACATTAGAATAATTTTCCAAACAATTTCAGAAACAATCTGGCAATTTCATCCACTTTAGAGGAAAAAAAAAAGTTTGCCATACTCCGAACAAATTATGTTAAATGGCGCTGGATGTAATTCATTTGTAAAAGCAACATAATTTAGCAAAGCCAAGTAAGACATGTACTTCTTGTCCCTTGGATTATTTTATCTCGAATAAATTCACAAGAATTCTAGACGAAATTGTCTGCATAAAATGGGGAAGTAAATGAAAGTTATTTTCAGAGTATTAATCAGGTTCTTTGTGTTGATAAAAAAAACAAATTAGAGTAGTCGAGTCAGACAACGACAAACTTGAGTTAACCAAGTTTCAGTGAATTTTCTTCTGAAAAAAAGGATAAATGCATTATCGTAATAATTTTAAGTCATTAACATTATCAGCCTGGCTAAAGCAGGAAGGAACAAAATCTTCTGAGTGTCAAGTTTTATCACAGAGCAGATTTTCAGAGGAACTACCAATGGTGGTGGCTTCTAAAGAAACTTTACTTACAAGTATAAATAATGGAGGTAGCAACAAACATAATTCACCAACAGCAGAACTGGGGGAAATGTGATAATGGACATTTAATGTAATTTCAGTGAATGTTGAGCAAGCTATGGGATTATGTATAGAAGTATCTGCTCCTTTGACTTTGGAAAATGTTGGGAGCCTTGTGCCACTTTGAAAACTTCTTAAAAATGCAATATGTGGTGAAGTCTATAAATAGCGTGTTTCTTACTACGAGGAAGTATTTTTTAAGGATTGCCTAAGCTCGGGGCACAACCCTATGATGCACACAGGATAGGGAGACTGGGAAATTTTAACCTGACAAATGTTGAAATGAGTCACAATATTTGGCATGAAATTATTACTGTGAAACATCCCAGTGGCTTCACAAGTACAATTCTTGTCAGTAGAATTGTCTCAACCACTGGTATCCAGATAAATCGCTGTGTCCTGTGCAGGATTCGAACCCATGCCAACAGAGGAGAAAATCTGTAAACGTGCGCCTCGACCACCGGTGTGGGTAATTTATCCTCTGAATACAAATAAACTGGAGACTTTCGACTGACTAGAATTATAAACTTTAGCAAATTATAAAGCTAACTATATCCATTCAATTTACAACAACTTCAAAGTGCTTTTCCTAAAATACCTAAATCATCTTTGATAAAAATAGAATTCGAAAATCTTATTCCTTTCATTGTAGACAGTCTACTAGAAATTTCATGAATTTATTTTCTTGATATTCAAGGCTTTTACGCGATATAAACTACCACAAGTCTACAAGGAGATTGTATTCAGCTACCAAATGCGTAGGAGTCAAAATGACCATAATTAAAATGATTTATATAAACGACAGATACTGGGGCCTGAGGGGCCATGGTCAATTTGTACATAACTCTTCCAACTAGTTGAAAGGCCTTGTATTGTGCACGTGCCTTGCACTCGTTCAACTACGTAAGACACGTATATGCAAATGTGCGTTCGCCTTCACTTACACTCCTTGTTTTTACATCTTCCCTCGATTCGTACATATCTGTATTATTGCTATCAAGATATAAAGAAAATCTCTGCACCCCTAATGCCATCACCGCATTAACTAAAAACCAAAAAAGAAAATTACCAAAGCAAATCGGCCACGTATCAAGGCCATTGGGTGGGCAATAGCAGAAAAATCGATAATGGAGCTCGTACTCTTGGATTTGGATAGACACGTCTGCCTAGAAAAATTTCCATCGAACTTGTTATAGCCAGCCCCCAGCTAGAGCAATTCCTTAACACCAATTCTACGCTCCTAACAAATGACCTTCACGAAATCCTATGAATTTCTTTGTTGAGAGAAGAAAAAATCGGACCCAACCCCAAAAAAAAAGCACTGGGACAAAGTGTGATTTTAATTTTGTACACGAAGAGCTTTTGATTTAATAATGAAGAAAGGATATTAGGGGAAAAATAAAGGCTTTAGTGGTGGAAGTTAAGCTGCAGCTGGTAGAGCCTTAAAGAGGGTTGTAAATGGATAAGATGAAAAACTAGTGGATGAAAGCTTTTAAAAATGCACTTCTACGGAAGTTGAAGTGTGCCCAACCTAGTTATTGCATTTGAACACAGGTATATACATTGAAATATCCCTAAAGGGGGTGAGTTTATTTTTTTTGTGAAAGTTAATTAAAAATCAAAATGTCGATCATTTTTTTCATGATTTAAAATCCAAAATAATAAAACAAATCGAATTGAAATGTCTAAACCGAGTAACATGAATTCTAAACAGATTTATATTAGTGTAGACTAGTAAAGTCTTCAGTTGTAAAAATTATAAAAATACCTACCATTATTTATTCGTAGACCTTTTCCATCTACGAGATATATCGGAAAGTTTCTAGAAAAGAATGCGTTCAAAATATTTTGAAGGAGGCAGTTTTGCAACAGCAGTTGGAGAATTTTTTGCAGGATGGCAGAAACAACAAACAAAATTTTTTTTAATCGTGAATAAGGCCGTGTATAATGATATAAGCAAGAACTTCATTTTAAAAATTTACACGTCAACGAAATAAAAACAATTAGATAGAGTTAAAGGTGAGGCTAATCTTTCACTTGCCAATTGGGTTGCTGAATGTAAATGCGGTCATTCAAGCATAGAAATTAAACAGTAACCGATGACAAAACGTTTAGAAAAGTTCAAGTAATTGTGATGAACGATGTGATTAAAGTTGAGAGAGATAGCAGAGCCTGCAAACATCTAAACTTGACTATGTAAACTGCACTTTGGGCATGAAAAGACTCACTGTCCGATGGATGCAACATTTACTGCCAATCAACCAAATGATCATTCTTCAGTAATGATGACGCGTGTTACAGAAGATTTTTTGCGTCATTTCCTGATTGTCAATAAAACATGGATTCTAAATTACACTCTGGAAACTAAAAAAACAATCAAAGCAATAGCCAGCACGAAGCACGCAATGAACCAGGTTTGAAGAAGACAAAGACGATCCCATCAACCGGAAAGGTTTCGGCTACTGTTTTTTGGGATTACCGTCAAGTAATTTTCATCGGCTGTTTACAACATGGAAAAAATAACAGGGCAATATTGTGCGTCGTCACTGGACCGACTAAATGAAAAACAAAAGGTCTAATTTAGCTTAGAAAACAATTTTAGAACAGTAGGACGACACACGAATTGCGATTCGAATTAATTAAACACTGTAAATAATTAAATACTGTAAAAAAAGTGTTTTCTATCTCGTTTAAGAAATTTTTCGATCTATCCAAGCGTAAAGAAAAATAGAAGTTGCCAGCAGCAATTACTTGGTCATGCAAAGGGTAAGGTCACAGTGAATGTTGATGACAGTGTAATGCAGAGAGTATTGTACCAGAGAAATGTGCATTTTCTTATTATTATATTAGGACATTGCGAAGAACTCTGCCATGTCCCACCAAAAATGTCCATTCAATATAGGAAACTTAAAAAAAAAAGAATAAAAAAAGTACAAAGCTTTCACTGGTTTACTGTGCACTTTACAGTAAAAATATTTTTATTGTGGCAAAATCTTATGATAAATTTAAATGTAGGGATCGCCATTTAACTGTAGAATAGCTTAAGGAAAACAACAGAATCACATTATCATTATTTATGGTGAAAATACCAGTGAATTTTCACATTTCCCCATTGATTTATACTTTGTGTGAATATAAAATTCACTTGACTTGAATCTTTGCTTTTCCTCTCTCTGATTCTTTCCACGTAGAAAAAGTAAAGTTTCTTTACTCCACAAGGAAGATTTATCTCACCCTCATGCTATTGTTTAAGTAATTTACAACAAAAGCTTGTAAAATTACATTTAAAGGCAACATTCCTTCCAAGTGGTAAAATTACTCAGGGTGGGAACACCGTTTTTCTTTTACGACTTGTGAAGGAAAGTGGGCATATTTTCACGTAAAATTCTTCGTGAACATTGGTTAGACCGTTTTGTGGAAGATGAGAGCTCAGGACGTGACGAGCTTCTACCCTCTACTGCTCTGCATATAAATAAGTAGGAAGAACCGGAAAAAGCGTAGAGCCATGAGCCTTTCAAATTAATTTCACTAATACAAAAACAGAAAAGGCTTTGAGGGGGGCAAGAAAATGTCATACTAACTTTTCTTCGCTTGAGAAAGAGATATTTGCATAACAGCCATCAGGACTAACTGGCTATCAAGGGATTTTTACAGTCGCCGCCGGTTGTTTATAGAATCCGCCCTTGGCGGTTGTACTCGAGATAAGATATGATACCAGCCGGAAAAATAAACCACGTTTCAAGGGACGTGACTTCTGGCAAAGAAATCTGTGTAACTATCATTTGATCTCTCTTTTAGCTGGAACTTCGTAAATTAATTAGAAAGCTTGTAATTCCTTTTGAGAGCTTTCTAAACAACCTTCATTTCATTAAAGTGATATCTCAGGCTGTATTCAAGCGTTTTCGTAATTGAAAACAAGGGTATCAAAAGTACTATTGAGACGGGTATTAGTTTAGTGTGTGACATTGATATTTCCATGGACAGTATTCTGAGTTATTTGTGGGAAGGTCATCTTCCATCGGATTAGCAAAAATTAATAACGTGTGAGATTTACGTAAGTAAATACAGAATTTCTAAAAATGCCTAGTAGAATAATTTATGGCTAGGTAAGAGAATGGGCGCCAGACATATGAAAATATCACTGTCGGCCCAATAAGATCATAGAACTGACCTCCTCGAACATGTCTCGTCGAAACAGGTCGCCAATAAGATCTTATAGGGGTAATAAACCAACCCTTAGCCAAATTGGTATGTTAAAGGGAACCAACAGGCAAAGAATCTAAAGCACCTGTCTAGACATGTTTCGCACGACCGAGGCGTAAATATTCAGGAAATATTCCTGATAAATCACTTGTACCGTCGAGCTTCAAGTGAGTGGTTAGAAATATCGGGATTTAAGTTAAATTACAGTGATTACAGTGATTTTGTGAGATTGAATAGGTGGGTGGTATTATGGGTATATAGTAGAGTGCTTTTGTAATTAGATTAACCCCCCTGTGGGTGGTAGTTTGAATATTTTTGTAGTGTAGATAATTAGATTAGATTAAGGAGAGTATATGTGTGCGTAAAGATGTTTGCGATTGGTGCCGGTTTGTCCGGATTAACAGGATCGTGGTTGGTCCCGACCTGTAGCTTATTGGTTTGTCCAATAATAGGGTTGATATGTTCCCCTATGAACGAATGGAGGATCCAAGCGCTGGTTTGTCCCGCTTGTGATCTAGTTTGCGTGTGGATTCAAGTGCTGGTTTGTCCCGCTTGTAATCCGAGTATGGGCGTTTATGTCACGCCGCCCACTGAGTTGTTGTTTTACTCAAACCCGGCCTTTTCTCTATTTACAGCCGAGCACACGTATCCCGCGGCAGACCGACCTGGGCCTCAATAAAGTGAATGTACAAAATTCTAAAATAAAATATTTGGAAAAAATAAACTTTTATTTGGCCTGGTTTTTTTTTAAACGTGAAGAGTGTTGTTGTCAGGTTCAATTAAAAGTACCTTCAGATTAATCAATAATTTCCGCAATAGTAACATACATCGTAACGTAACCTGTCATTTCAAGGTAATCGCAGTTCTATGAGTTCAACGTAAGTACAAAACTAAAATGTGATTTAATTGGTTTAGTTAGTAGCATAGATGGCATAATTGGGAGCATAGATTGGATACATTTGCTCATGAGAGAAGGATTATCGGAATTATGATACATAATTAAAAAGGAAGAAATAAAACGAATAACCAGTGAACCGATAACGCATTGAGGGACACAAACAATTTCGATAAGAAGTAATTTTTTCGTATTTCCACAGCGAACGTTCAACTTCAGGAGTCAATATTTTAAATATTGACCAAAACTAACAAATTAACTAATGTATGGATCCTATAGTAACGGCAAAAAATACTATAATACAGATGTTTTAATTTTGAACGACAGTATTTCTTTTGTGCAGTCTTCGTGGTTAATACCTTTTACAAAAAAACTATTTACTTACCTGCACCGGTAAAGGAATACTTCTTCCAAGTGAAGTTAGTATCATCAATTTCTCCCAAAGATTTAAGTTACCTAGATGGAAATAAAAAAATG
>QYTT01092749.1:20747-32431 GCA_006980735.1 Dasypogon diadema
AAGAAATATTCTTCGTTTGGTACTCATGAGTTCAAGGACTTCTCAGAAATGTGAATGACTTCTTTTAAGACTGGCAATAAATATCATGAACTTCTGAGTAATTGTGATTTTGAGTGGCTATTAGAATTATACAATTCATTACACCATAAAAGGGAATTACCGATTACAAAAACTTGCGTTTTGAAGAATTAAAGATAATAAAATCCTCAATTGACACGCGTACTGTACTAAGGATCTCAATTAATGGATTCGTGGGTGGTTTGAAAAGTGAAGCAAATGAAAAACAAGTTTTTTAAGGTATTTTAAAGTATTTTAAGTTCAAGGAACAACCCTATGGTGTACACAGCATAGAAAATTTTAACCTGACAAATGTTGCAAATAAGCCACAAGATTCATGTCACATTGCAATTTATTGAGCTAATTCCGAAGCACTTAATTCTTGCCACACTCAGTGGTTTTTAGCAATAATTACTCGCTGGTGAACGATTATGCGTGGTTTGTTTTTTTTTCCCATAAAGCTTATATCGAAAGTTTAGTCGATGTTGGCTGAACAATCGACAATGTAACTCTAATTCAACTTTTAAAGTCGCAATCCGCATGCAAAACACACTACAATTAAATATCAACATTTCGTAGAGAAGAAGAAATTTACCCCATTTCAATTAAAATCCCTTAACACATGCATGAGCATTTCGGTCGGGTGAAGTAATCTTTTTGGGTGAAATCCTATAAATTTATTTATTACGAGAAAATTAAAACCTAAGGGACTCACTCACATAGTTAGAACAATGTCCCATGTTAGCTTTAATGAAAATTAACTAAAAGTTACCTCATGACAGAGAAACCCCAAATGAATTTGATGGGACGCTCCCTTATCTAGTCACCTTCCGTCGTTTGTCTATAGGGCAGAGAAGTTCATTCTGTGGATAATTTGTTTACTGAATGGCAAAATATTTTCAAAGGGCGAGTTTTTGTGGTGCTCCCTGTTCTAATTTATGGAGCTATAGAATAATGCACTCTTTGTTAAAATGTGAATCGGGGTTGTATGCAAGCAATTTCGGGGTAGAGTAGTCAGCATTACATGCACAAAATGAAAATATATGAGGGGTGCTCTGATATTATCAGCACACGTTGCAGTATTTTTGGGGTAAAATTTCTGGTGTCATGCAAATCATATTTAAATCTGAAATGACGAGACTTCCTCAAGAAATCAGCCACGTTTCATTTGATATACGTTTATCCTATTTTATCGTGTCCTCAGGCTTTCAATTCGGGATCATACTGTTCGGGAAAAATTTATCGCTATTGTGTGAAGTAAACTTCTTTCTATGGTGCAGTACAAGCATTTGTATGAGGGTCAGGAAAAGGAAGTAGGTTATTGTTGTCTAACCGTAAGAGATTATATTATTTTGGGTAAATCTATTCTATGTATTTTGTGATTATGCAAATTTTAAGGGGGAGCCTACTGTGAAGATGACAAAAAATCGATTTTTAACTTCCCATTTGGAAGTTAGTGTAATGGGTCCGATTTTTCAAATTGAAAGTTTCGACATATCTCCACATTTCGAGGTCTCCTGAATCTGAATCCATCGTTTTAAGAGAGATGTCTGTTCGTTCGTACGTACACACGCGTGATTTATGTGGTGAACTTAGACAAAACTACCTTTAAAAAAAAAGTAACATATTTGCAACCTTCCTTGGGTGGTCGCTATCACGATTGTATCATCGAAGCACATACCTGTCGACCATACCTGGAGGAGAACGAACGAGATACTTTAACCAGATACTCTAAAATACTGACACACTGCTATTTGTTTTTCACTCTTTTACTACTAGTTTTTTCGAGGATATTTCTGATCTAACACCTTACAAAGTTCAACACAATAATCAAAATCAGAACTTTATTACTGGAACAACAAAGTTTTTCTTCCTTTTAACACTGACATGTATAGTCAACCGTTTACCCTCATATTTACTCAGAATGTAAATACATACTTAAGGACCTTAAGCAAGATTAATTCCAGTATAAAGTTAAAAAAAAAATTACTATTGAGGCATCACGTTTGGATGCCCCAAATTTTTGCAGTATTACTAACAAATAAATAACAGATAAATGTAATTTCAACATTTTAACATAATTACCTTCCCCCTATCGTCATCAAAGTCATAAAAGTAATGAATTTAACTATTGTCGTAAAACAGTTGTAATACACACATGGACTGGTACCTAATCCCGTCTGTTATACAAGCAATTACTTGACAAATCCTTGTAAGAGATTACAATCAATAAAAGAATGATACAACATGAGTTAAAGAAATCTGTTTATCTAAAGATTGTGTGGTACTGGCGCCAACGCGACCTGCTTCCCTCCATCAACTGTTTTTGTTTTCACCAATCGACTTTGACCTATTTTAATGGACATTTCTGCTTGCGTTGATACCGAATGAAAAATTAGACTTATTTAGGGTCAAAAACAGATTCCCCATGACGGTCAGCATAAGGTCACTTCACATCACTTATCCGTTCTGTTGCTGCAAAATTTTAATTTATTACCAAAGAGTCCTCGACATATTTCCTCAGTCTGCAACCGAAGTAATGGTTGGTAGCAATGTAGCTCTGAGATTTTGATTTATGGAGCTTGATGGATTTGAAAAGCATCGTTGAGGTTGATTTATAAGGGCGTTCTGTTGAGGACTGATGTATGTGTACATGTCTTGTGAAATGAAGCAGTTAATTAACATCTCTGCAAGCTGAACACATCCACATTTTAGAGGATTGGAGGTCCACAAGGGTGAAATCAACATGCCCTAAACTTGAAGTAATCCTTTGATGTGGGAAATGGTTAAATTTCGAAAAGGATGTGAGATAAATCGCACCCATTTATCTCACTTAAATTTATTAGGGTGGATATGTTCTTCAGCAACTGAGTCCACTTTTCACTAGATAAAATACAAGGATACAGTTAATGAGAAAGTACTGCAAATTAACAAATTTCTGTAGTTTTAATAATACAAAAATACTCTTCTCATCCAACATCGTATACAACTTTCATTAAAGCGAGAATGTCGTGTAGATAACTTTCATTTCTTTTAATTTCTATTTCAAGAAATAATTCCTTCCGCAGTGGTCTTATAAAATGGCATTGCTTACAAAACTGGAAAATTGGTAAAATTTGTTCATGAGCCGCGCAAAAAGTTAACCCACCCCCCCATCCAATCATTAAGACTGGAGAAGTCAACTTCACTTGGGACAACACCAGAAGTATTTACAAAAGAATTCCCCATTCTACTTCCTCTTCCCTTTCATAAGCCCTGCTTATTCTTACAATGTCCCAAAACCTTCTCTTTACCATACATAAAAAATTCTCAACATGGAACCATTTCAAAGTCTCGTAAACCTTCATGCCTTGATAGGAAGTGAAGCCCAGAGCGGTGGCAAGTTTCCCATTTATAGCGAAATGTTTAGGATGCTTAAGTAGGCCTTTCGTGGACTTTTGTATGAAAGGAATCTGTGAAGATGCTTATTGCTGTCGTAACCTATTTTCTCCTCCCTTCCAACGGGAGATGTTTGCTTAGATGGCTTAAGTTTTGTGTTAAACAGAAAATTCTTGTGACTTATATCCTGCGGAGGGACTTTAACTGATGCAATAAAAATTCCAGGGAATGATATAAAGCAAATCCCTGCCGCGTCCAGCTCCATGGGAATTGATCTGTTGAATTAGAATGGATGTAATTCTTTTTCTGATTAAGTAAGAAATACTTTTTTATGGCCAATAGATAATCAGGACGGATATTTTTATCATTGACTGATTTATAGATTTTACGGCTTAAGAGTTTAATGCATTCCAGATAGACTTGTGGTTGAATTTGTTGTACAGTCACCACTAATTCATTTTATTTCCCGGAAATATATATTAAGTATCTAATATCCTTTTATTACACACTTGTAAAAAAATTCCAGGTCCATACTATGTTTTAGCTTTTGAAGTGTCATCATATTAGAATTCTCAATTATCTTTTAAGAAACATCCGTAATTGAATATTATTACGATGATGCTTCATTTAATGATTCTTCTGATTTCCAGAATCTTTATATTGGTCATAGTGGTATCGAAAGCCAAAACCATTCGAGGAAAGTCTGAATTTTTATCTTCCAAAAAGTTAATTAACTATTTATATGTTCACTTTCTATAAATTATTACAAGTTTCTTACTTCCATTATAATATAAAGGCGTTCCTCAAGGTTTAACTCTAGCACCATCTTTCTTTATATTTTATAAATCCATGGTTTATCCTCTGCCTATACTCCAAATTTTTCTCTCGGACTCCGCTATAGAAATGGAACACAAGATTACGGGTAAATATTCACAACACGCTCTTTTGTTCCTTTATTAGAGTTTCCGGTTGTAAGCACCACGTTACCGCAAGCCTTATTATTACCCTATGTAATGTGGAGTCATATCTTTTTGCTAATATAAAAAAGTATAAAGACAACAGTAAGACTATTTACAATTTTTTTAAAAACATTCAATGCTACGTGTCCCGTTATCGGTACATATCTGTCTTACTTGAGCACATCACGAGTAATTTAAACGTAGATAAAAGGGTTACTCTCAGTGACTAGAAAAATAGAAAAAAGTACGTGATGGAACTCCAGTTTTCAAAAATCAAAAAAATTCTTGTTCCCTGTTTAAAGTTCCACAAAAAGGCAAAATATTCTGACAGCGAACGTGGTAACAGAAACGTGACGAATGTTATATGACGCAAAAAAACAGGGTTCGATTTTTTAGATATCAAATATTCAACAAATAAAAGCGATAAATAGAATCTAATATTTTTGTTTCTTATTACAGGGAAATTGCGAATAAAATTCAATTGCTTCTGACAGACAAATGTAATCCACGAGCAATTTGCAAGCAAAGCAATCCTCATGTAAAACACGGATGACTAGTATCATTGAAACACGTGTATATATGTTATGATTCTGCAATAAGCTTATTCTCCATTGAAATCGAAAAAATCCAATATCTCAGAACATATGACATTTATTGCCCTTTATCCTTTTGAACCCCCTTCAATTACACACTTGACTGGCCCCAACTTTATTATCCTTAAAATAACCAAAACAATCGACTTACGGTCAAATGCCTGTAAATAAATGTTAATTGATTAAAATATCTCAAGGAGACATACTACTCGAATGATTATACGCAATTTCCATTTTGTCAAGCTTGTCACATATAGATAATATCCAGAAATAGTCTGCAAGGACAAAAACGATAGATAAAGGTATGAAGCTACAAGCAAGGGAGGGACTCGATAAAATAGACCATGAATTTTGTATTATTTATTCAGCTTCAGCACATCCTGTCAAGTGGGTATATATATGTATGCATGGAGGAGCAAGCAGGTAGCTGAGTTCCTCTGACAACTTGGGTAATCCCTAAGCATATTCACTTAAGGACTTAGCAGATACAAGCGAATTCTTTATCTGTTTATTCGGTAACATGAGAAAGAGAAAAAATGCCACGCTATTAGAAATGATTTATTACTTGAGAAGGACTCTCGCATGGGTGTCAAATGAGACTTGAAGCTTTCAAGTGTTTACCGCTCAGGCTAAGATAAGATGTGGTAATACGCGCTTTAAGAATTTTTCAAGTTTCCCCCCAACTCAGTAACTGACACGCCCTTCAAAAGTAAAAATATACACAAGAAAAGAGATATGTAATTCGAAGGAATTTTATTTCAGTATGTTTACCTAGAAGTACTTAAGGTTTTTTTTCTTGTCCGAAAATTGTGGTATCATATTAGCTTTTACATGTCTACTAAACTGTATCACAACTCCAAATCCTCTTTTGAATTTGAAAGGTATCTTAACAGCTTGTGCTAAATTATTACTATTTGTTCCCGTCGTTAAGTGTGTTGAAACAGAACAGCATCTTAACAAATAGTTACCAGTCGAAAGCTACAAGTAATTCGGACATCACAGTTAAAAATTTATTTATAATGGACCAGCGTAATTATCGACCTATGTAAAAGTTGTGTACTTTTCTACTGTCAACCATTCTTTTTTTTACTGTGACTCGCATCCATTTTTATGTTCGTGTGACATTGGCCTTAAAGTCATTTTGAGTTAATAGGCTTTTCCTAAAATCAGTATTGGAGTTTGGAGAGCATGTCTGAAATTTAAAAAGTCGAGCGTTACTCTCAAATGTGAGGGTGAGAGCACCGCAATATGACGAAAGTTTAGGGTGCTTGGCGGAGATTAAAATCAATGTAACTTTGGATTGCGTGAAGTGGGGACTGCGTAGGTTAGAGTGACCAAGCGAGTTCAATGACAGGAATCCAATGATAGGTGTCCACCAGCCAAAGCAAAAGTTGTATGGGTTTGGGAAACAAAATAAAATGAAAATGTAAAGGAAAGTCTTTCAAATTAAAACCATAAAAACTGTAGTTGTTTTTTTAAAAATGCACAAAATTTATTTTCGTAATTTTTTTTTTCGAAAGTAAAATAAAATCTCCTCTTAAATCTACAAAAAGGAAACTTAATCAAAATTTAGCAACAATAGAACAATAATTTCTTTAAGTCTCTTTCTTATACAGCTCGTGTCCCCGCCTGCTAATTTTGACTTTTTATAAACATTTCAAAAATTATTTGGGTTTTTGCTACTCATAAACATGGATTACAACTCATTATTACATAAATTTGTACAGTAGCATCATAGACAAATAACAAATCACATTTATTGAACAATTTTTTCGTAATTTTGTTATTTCTTTACAAATCATTTTGGTAGGTACGACATTTTTATTTCGATATTATTAATATTCATACCAAAGTGAACTACATTCATACAATCTTTGGTTTGTTTCGTTAGGCTAACTTGTCACTGCCAATAATTCACAGGATCAGGATTTAGAATATTTTTCCATTTTAATATTATGTAAAATTTAATTTGGCACTGTACTACCAATTGACCAAAACGTTTTAATTAGGATTACACATAAGACGAGTAGGAGTAGGTTATAATTTTACTGTTTTAAAATGAAAATTATGATACTTAGTTTGCATCTTTCGAGATATTTCTTACGAGGCGTGAAATATGCAATTGTAAATGAAAAACAATAGTTACGTGCGGCACTAACAGAGATCTCTTCCAAAATTTAAACCTTTTAGTAACACCTATGATTTGAAATCAATTTCAAAAATCTTTCGCATTACTTTTAAGAAAATGTAATGCAGGTGGTAATGGCTTTTAGAACAAATTATACCAAGTAGAATCGCTGCGCGGTAGGACTTGTAATCATTACCAAGTCGATTCTGTAATTACTATCTGTAAAAGCATTCATTTACTTGGTCACTTGCAGTGTCGATTACTTTAACACGATGATGTCCTAGGGTGGTAGGTATCTATGAATTCCCTTACAGGAAAAACTTTACTTTGTTGGTGAGAGGTAAGGCGCTTTGGAAGGTATTCAATTTTGAATTGCAGATAACTCTTTCTAGAATGCATTTCGAATAATTAATACAATTAGTAATTTCACATCTATAGGACGGTAGGTAGCTACGTGCTCCTTTAAGATAAGGACCTTAGTTCAGGAGCGAAAGGCAACTCATATTAAAAAGATGTTTCGGTTTGTGTTCAATATAAAAAAGGTTTTTCATTTCACTCTCACTTGCGATCACCTCTAAAATTGCACAAAACTGATCAACTTCGCAGAAATGTGAATTCGCTCATATGCGAATTATGAATTATTCGATTCGCATAATATTTTTTACACTCATGACCTGTGCAAGGAGCAGAAGGAAAGTGAACATCGGGATGGAAAATCAGTTATTAAAAAATTTACATTTAAAAAATCGTTTTGTGAATTCATCTCAGTTACCAAGACCAAAGGAATCTCTCCTCTGAGTACTGGGAAATTGTTAGCATTGCTATCTGATGAATCAAAATTTAATTTGATTGAGTCAAATGGAAGAGAACCAATTTGACGTAGAACTGCCGGGAGATATTATCCTTGACTTTTTAAAATAAAATATGAATACGAAAAGCGGTAGAAAATTTGAATGAATCATTTTATTTAAAAACATTTTCCTACTCGTCTTATTGTCAACTAAATTTACCCAATCAATTCTGACCAACTTTCCAAGAAATATTGACAGTGTAGAAATCGACTCAATGGTGAACGTCCCCATTCCTTTACAGCAAAATAATTCCACAGTGAAATTTACTCAAATAACGTTCACGTTATTGCTAATAATAATAAAAAATCAGACTTTAAAGTTAAATTTCCACGAAAACTTACTATAGTAATATTGTATCTACCTATTCTTGCTCAACTAGTAACAGTCTACTAAGGAGATCCTTCGTCATCGACATTTTTAGAAGATAAATTTGAGGCAGTTGTCGTTGTAGCCGTAAAAGTATTTAAATCTCTACCACAAATATTGGTAACTGCTACAACACCTGCAGAACATGCCGATGAATGCCTACAAGGCTGCGGTGATGTAGGGTTGGACAGCCCGGACTCATGAATTGGTGATAATGTTGGTGACCTAGTTCTTAGTAAGTTCTTACGACGTGGGCGGCGATATGATGGATTGGTAAAGCGATGTGATGATAATGTTGGGGGTTGTGAAAATCCCAGAGTTTCAGCCAATTCATCAAGATCTGTTGGATTGGGAATTCTTCGTCGTGGCGGTGGTGGCAATGCGGGCGGCATTGTCAATTCTCCAGTGTACACGTCGTCTCGAATAATAGACGTTGGCAAAATTGTTTCTATTGACTGAATAGTTTGCATATCGTCTCCAGGAGATTCATCACTGCTTACGGGACGAACTTGATTTTGTTTGACTGCAGAATTTGTTGCACTCGAACCATGACGACACCTTGGTCGACGATAACGTCCAATCATTCGCAACATATGTCGAAACCGGGTGACTGGCCACGGCCTAATCAATCGCGGTCTTGGAGTTTTTACAACACCTCGCGGAGTTCCGTTTCCTTTTACATAGTGAGCAGGTATTTGGGTTGCGGTCGTATGCGATGATCCATTATGAATTTGATGATGATATTGCTGTACTATGCTAGCCGGTTCGTAATTAGTTGGAATGGAGGTTGATATACTTGTTATTATATCGTTCGGCACATCTGGACTGTCAGGAACATTTGAGCAGCAGTTCCATTTTCTTCGCCAACGGTGATGCTTTGTAATCGTCTTTAAGCAACAGCGCTTGTCTTGCAAGGACATACTTTCCGATTTAGACGGTGTCTTTATACGGAATGTGCAAAACGTGCACTGTTCGCTAATATGAAGATAAGACCTAGTCGTTGATTCGATTTCCCCAATGATTGGTGGCGACGATAGTGATTTTGCAGCAATTTTATGCTCTTGCTGAAATTTTGAACAGCAATGGAACGTTTTTGACTTACACTTCTCGTCTTTGCAATTTGTATTGTGGACAGAACGATCTACGGTATTAGCTGATGATTCTTCTAGCATGGAGCACAAGTAGTAGGTCTTGCAAGATGACAGGGATGCTGTTTGATGATACTCTCTTGAATTTTCACAGCAATGTAAGGTTTGTGGACGATTAGTTCCTTTCGGTTCTTCATCTCTACTCTCCGCTATGTTTTTTAAAATCGAATTGGGATGCTTCAAATTTGAACAGAAATATATTTGATTTTTAGAATGATTTCTCGATAATTTGGACGGATCTTCAATGTTTTGCTCGCCGTTGTTTGCATTTGATGTAGAGCTATTCTGGCGATGATTTCGGATATACTCGTAAGTCGTAAGTCCCAAAAACGAAATGTAAATATGAAAGAAGCACAAATGTAACAATAGGCCGGCTGTAATAGCTGCTAACACACCAAGAAATCCAATGAATATCAAAAATATCGTATTATGTAAGCCAAGTCCATTTGCAACTGTGCTGCCAGATATTGTCGACGCTGTGGTTATTACAATACTTTCGGTGTCGTTGGCTATATTTGTTACAGTTTCCGCAGAAGTGGTGTAATTGTTGCTAATACCATCGTCAAAAGTTTGGTTAAAAAGCTGCGATGAGATGCTGTCTGCAGTAAACGCTGTTGTTGTGGTGGTCTCATTACTGTTTTCTGGGCTATACCAAAAACTTAACCATTCCGGGCTAACGTAATATAAAACAATTTGTGCTATAGCAGCGGCCAGAATGACCAAAGCAGCTATCACCGCACTAACAACACACATTAGAAATGCAACATAATTTCTATCGCCGATACAATGATTTAACCATTTGCAGTGATGATCGAACTTGCCGACGCATTTGTTACAAACGGAGCAGTGTTTTGTGCGATTGCTGCTGGTCTTAATGTTGCACAGATGACATCTTCCGTTTTCGATAACATGAGAATGCTTACTACGGTCAAATTCTGGTACGATTCGATCGTTGCGATGAAGACGTCTCAGTTCTCGATCAGCCGGATCGATTAGCAAAGCAGCGAAATGGGATACGATGTGAACGATGTATAATCCAGTGAGTAGTCCAAATAAGGGTTGCTGTAGCTCAATGGAAAAGGACGGTATAAGAACAACGAACGATGATATACCAAATATAATTAGCACAATCCAACCGAACACCTGTAAAGGATGCAGAGGAAGCTGTAATCCATGTATCCGTCGGCCGCGACGATATTCACTATCAACAATGTTGTCCTGGAAGGATAACCAAGGAACTCGTCGCTTTCTTTTGTATTTCTTCTTCTCCTCCTCCTTGTTTTGTATGTTTATTACTGTTGTTTTATTTCCCTGGTCGTTCCTACCATTTGAAGCCGGAAAATGCTCAGGGAGCATGATATATGAATCAAATTTGCTTCATAAACGAATCGGAATTGTCGCCAAAACTTCATCACACAAAACATTTAAATCAAAATTTCACGCTATACTGCGCTGTAAACACATTGCAACACTTATTTACTTTTATGTGCGTACCAAAAATCAATCAGCACTTCTCAATAAAGGCGGCTCATATTCGGTGAAACTAAATAATCCTCGGCCGACCAAACACAAAACAGTAAACAGCCCCGCGAAAGGAGCTTATCACTTAGTTACCAAAGCTACACTGTTAAATATCTCTTCTTTTCTTCCATTAAGTCCCGAAATCGCGCCCTACTGCTCTCTTAAGAGAAGTGCGCCGCTCTGAGCATGTCTCAAGGTTAGAGCAACTGTTGTCCTGTATATTCCACCTCTGCACCACATAGTCATTAGTCATTAATAGTAAGGCTACTACAAATAACAATCCTATAAAACTACTGACGGACTTTATAGCACTTGGTTGACACAATCACATTCTTTTTTTTGTAAAGCAAGAAACAAACATTCATGGCAAAGCACAAACAATTCACGCCAGGACACAAACAATTAAGGCTTTCTATTAAGTGTCACAGTTTACGTCACTCCAGAAGAGGACGAGGGCCCTCGAAGCAGCACTTGGGAGCTATTCAGCGATTCAACCCTTTTCCAAGGGGTTGGTTCTTTTGTAGAATAACAATAATGCAATAAAGCACCACACAAACTAGTACTACAAGTTTTCAATATTGAGCCAGTTATATCACTGCAGTTGTGGGTCGGTATCGGTCGCTATGCTTGTAACTTGACTCTTTTTCGCTACGAATCAAACGAAAATTTCTATTTTCACTGGG
>QYTT01092749.1:32451-51771 GCA_006980735.1 Dasypogon diadema
GATAGCTGCCATTTTTCTGCCAGATTCCACTCATCCTAAAAAGCGAGATCAGAAAACTTGCAAATCTGGCAGGAGGGGAAACTGATAGTTTCTGCCAGAAAATTTCAAACATACGGATTTTGGACTAAAGCTAGCTGTTTTGAGCAGCCAGATTTTTCAAACATACAGACTTATTCATGGCAAAGCACAAACAATTCACGCCAGGACACAAACAATTAAGGCTTTCTATTAAGTGTCACAGTTTACGTCACTCCAGAAGAGGACGAGGGCCCTCGAAGCAGCACTTGGGAGCTATTCAGCGATTCAACCCTTTTCCAAGGGGTTGGTTCTTTTGTAGAATAACAATAATGCAATAAAGCACCACACAAACTAGTACTACAAGTTTTCAATATTGAGCCAGTTATATCACTGCGGTTGTGGGTCGGTATCGGTCGCTATGCTTGTAACTTGACTCTTTTTCGCTACGAATCAAACGAAAATTTCTATTTTCACTGGGGACTGTGATTTTCACGATTTCACGGTGATTCTAATAAGCACACATTCGGCACGATTAAGGCGTATCACGTCAACGAAAAGTAATTTAAAGAAGACTATTAGAAGAAAAGTGCAGGAAGAGAAAAGAAGTAAATACTTTGGACGAATTTTCCTCTTTCTTAACATTCACGAACGGAATTCAAGCAGCTACTGAACTTCAGGTGAGCTGTCGAGTAGTCTCACGGCTTTATAGAATGGCAAGAACGCTTTTCCTACATTTTCCAATGGGATGCTATAGTTTTCCACAAATAATAATGAAAAGCTTTTTCTCAATATTCTGTGGAGGGGAAAATTTTTGTAGTAAAAGCTCAACGGAAGGTTACCAGCGGTAATGTATATAAAATATGTGTGAAATGTGTAAGAAAAAAGGTGAATTTACAGAAAAAAAAGAAGCTACCAATTTGCTTTATTCTCTATCTACACTTTTCTTCTTTATGTGGAATTTAAAACAAGTGAAAACTTACTTTTTCTGTGAGATCTGATATATTTTCGAAAAACATAATTTCTACCTATCACAAAATTTTGACCATTGAAAGGGCGGCATAGTAACGAAGAAAAATTGCCGGCGGAGAAAATGATTATTTTGTTGTGAATAAACAAAATATTTTTTTCGAATTTAATTGTATTTAAATAAAATCCCAATATTTTATATTATTTAACAGTTCTTTTCGCTTAAGTTTCCTTGAAATTTAGGTCGAATTATATTTTTCTCTGTGAGTAGAGTGGTTTACATTTCTTCGTGCGAAAGATTCAATTTTGACGTACGTTGGGTACGTTCTACCAAAACAGCATTAGAAAGGTATTTTACATTTATCTTCATTGGACCGATAGCTCGAGAAACTCCATACAGTAAATTCCAGTTCACCTGCTGTAGATACTCAATCCCAATTGCAAAATTCTACTTGTATTTAAAAGCGAATAGTATCTGTGAACCAGAGCTCAGCTGCACTGATGAAACCTTCTTGTCGCAACAATCAATATTTCTGCAACTGTTTGCATGGCACCCACAGCCAGTGATAACACTAATCATTTGCTCAATAGATCAATTATGGTTCATAGATGTAGACGAAGAAAATCATCTGTTTTTTAACAAATGTTGCAAACAGACCTGTCGATAAAGGTAAATTTTGAACCATGTTGCAACACACAATGGCTTCTAGTGCTTATTTATTTGTCAATGATCATCATAACCATGAAGATGAATACAATAAAATCTTTATTCACGACATAACCAGAAATTTACCTTTCAATTTGACCAAGCCGTTGCCCGATAGTGTTCCTCTTAAGAACACCAGAGGTCAAGGAAAATGAAGAAAGTATTTTAGCTTTCAGAAAAGCATGAAAGTTTCTAGCAAAATATCTATCAACCATTTGTACCTTACAAAGAATAGGAGCCTCACATACTTTACACTAGCCTCCCTTAAACATTATCTGTCCAAAACTAAAGTAGAGGTATCAAGTTATATTCCGCAAAGCTTACATTTCTTAAAATGCGATATACTATCACTGACAACCCTTCGCTATTTTACTGCCAAAAAGAACAGAAAGTGTACAGCCCATCATTTTAAATATATCTACAATCTGTACGAGTTAAAAGCCACAAGTACAAAACTTTCCATGCAACTAGTTAGTACAGAAATAAGTATAGGCACCCAAAACACCCGGACATCAGTACTTTACTTACATTCAGGACGTTCTGCCATAAACAATGGAAAACTACCCAAAACCAAAATAGCCCTTGTAACTATTTGTTGTGATTGCGTGCCAGTTACCATATCACGTACAGGCATAAGGGTGAGATTTTATTATCCTTTCGAAGTCGCGCAAGGAAAGCAGTAGTGAGCAAAAGTATATATTATACATTTGAGCAGGAAATGTTGTCTCAAGTGAGAATCCTCCTAATATCATAAAATATTGACAAAGAATAAACAGGGTTCACGATTAAATCACACTGGCGTACACATCCCCAGTTAGGAAAATACATGAAGGGTCTTAAAGCTGGAGGCAACTGAGTAAAGGAAATAAAAAGGTGATAAGTAAATCTAGTGTCATGTTAACGACAGCTGGGGGGCGTTGAGGATAATGACCCCATGACATACCGTGCTTTTATTAAACCTGTAAAAAGAGTGTCGGTGATTTAAGCAACGACAGAGGAAGCGCGGAAGCTCATAAACAAGTGTTTTGCTATATTCCACATCGAGTACACCCGAGTCCATAAGATACCCTTGACAAATGTGAAATTTAGTGACAGTCGCAATTGAAAAATTTCTGCCTAATGCAAATTTTCTACTTTTAATTTATCTTCTGGTTGTGCAAAATCAATCTGTAAAAATGACTGAACTTTTAGCATTGCATCCTCAAACGAAGGTGGACATGTTATTTATGTCAATACCCAGACCAGCTTCTGGTGTACCAATAAATGCTTTACCTGGATGGGCAGAAGTACCGTTATATTCTAAACTGCCTATGCTAAAATGTCCAACGAATCAAATTATATTCTCAAGGGCGAAAATTGGACAAAAGGTAAGGTATATGTAAAATTTCCTATGTAGGTATTTTCCTCTGTAGAGCTAAGGGCTCTTCCAAAGTGAAGCAGCAAAGCTTTATGATCTTCTGAGGTATTTCCGTAGAACAACTCGTCATAGGTGATGCATTTTTTAAACAAAGAAAGAAGCAAATTTTATCTTTGATCTATAGTAATTTTGGACTGAAAAATTTAAAATTCCCATAATTATCAGTCAATAATTATTTCTTTATTTCAGCTGTGGCAAGCGGGAGAATTTCGTCTGTACGACCCGTACTGCAACATCGTTCGTATCGATTACGATTCTTTGCACGACCCTCACTTGAAAACTTTTTATAGCAAAGAGAATAATTTAAAGGTAATTTCAGTTAAATATTTGTTAACTAATCGACAATAGAAAAGCACACAACTTTTGCATAAATCGAAAATGGCCTTGTCCATTAAAATTATAATTTTCACTGTCGGGCGCGTCAATTTAGCGATTGTGTGTACGCTTTAAGTCGAGCTTCCAACATTTGGTTTTGGCCACTCTTTTATTATTCTTATTATATATTTTCTTTCCAACCGTCCTATTCTCGTGGGCTTTAATCAATGTTGGAGTACCGCAAGGCAACTTACTCTCTCCCACTCTTTTTCTGATTGTCATTAATTAAACATTTTAAGCTCGATTAATAAAGGATCCAGAAATTTCAGCTGGATGAATATTGTAAATGTGATAAAGTGCCTAGACTTTCAATACCCTTCCGGGTTCTCCCCCATTCGTTTTTCTTTTCCTCCGCAATTACAGAGTAGCATTATAAAAAAATCCCTGAGTTATTATGATGTACCGTAAAAACATACCTTTTCAAGTTTTTCTTAGGTAAGGCTTTTGGATTGAACCCACACTCCGTCAGTCAGTCAAGCACAAACAGTCAAAATCCCATTTAAGCTGTAAGACAGAAGAGTATTGTCAGAGCAGAAAATTTCTCTTTCATCACACAGCAATCAGCAATCAACAATAGATACGATTTTTTTTGCTTGTGTGCTTGGCTGAATGATACAGTGTGGATTCAGCCTCATATTACTATTGGAGGATGACATCGCCTTTATCAAAATTTTCAGAGACTGAGGAAGATCGGTAAAATAACAGATCAAAACGATGTGATCTGCACCCTTCAAGAATTCAATGGATACCGTCGACTTTTACAGCGTTATCATCTGGATTTAATAAACAAGGAAATAATTAGAAGGGTATTATGAAACCCTATTTTTATAGCTATTCGTAAATATCTTTCCAATTCAAGGAAAATGAACAAAGGGACAGAGCTATGGTGTACCATGCAGAAGATATAGCTAAAAAAGAGTACCAGAAATTTTCAAAACTGCAGCGATTTAAAAGAGATTTGAATAAAACATTTAGCATCAGGAATGAAGCTGAGAAAATACGTCTGGATAAACTTCGGAAATGTTTGGAAAAATTGCGAAAAGGAGTTGAAAGAATTGAAAAAATAAAACGGCTAAGGAAACAGATTTTAGCTGAGAAAACAAAATTGCACAACATTCAAATAATGCAAAGGAAACACCTTGCTAACGATATGGAAAGAAAGAGAATAATTCTGTTGAAAAAACGATTTGCTGTGCGTGAGGCTCGCTTGAATGCGCATAGGAAACGACAACATAATGAAAAAGTTGAAATAGTTAAGCAAAAGGTACGTGAAGATAATTATCTAGTTAACGTAGGTTTGAAAATTTGTTTATATAGGCTATTAAAGCATGGGAGAAACGTTTAGAGTCACGTACGAAGCAACACGAAAGAACCGTGAAACTACTCCAGGAAGCAGAGAAACAAAGGCAGCAGAGTATTGAGGTAAATATAATTTTTCGCTTTCACCAATTTCATTTATCTTGCAAATAACATTTAAAATACCATAGCGGTCTTCTATACTAAGCAGTAATGCACATTTTCTCGTGTGTTTTTCGTGCTTATAGAGGTAATAAGTGTCTAAAATAAAAATAAAGTTAAAAGACGGTAGGCTCCAGTGGGTAAAGTACCATCTCCTAATGTCTGCTAATAAAAATGAGTACAATTTGACCACACATTTGATATTAGCAAGTAAGATTTGCAATCGAATAGATTCTAATTACCCAGTACTAGAGATTTGCCAAACTTTCCTAACCAATACAACCATAACCACTAATATTTTGAAATACTATTAGCAAGGTCCAATTTCAATTAACTCCCCGTTTTAGAAACGTAAACAAACGCTAGAGAAGAAATGGAAGCGTATTCAAGCTGCTATAGCAAGAAGATCTAAGAAAAATAAAAGGAAAAGAACTCTGTCTGGAAAAACTTCTCATTACGATCGACCTCAGGTGTCATCAGTAAGAACTTTTATGTTTATTTGAATTGAAAATTGCTGCTGCATCATATTGTAAAATTTTTCATTTTTCCAGCGGAGTTTGTTCGTTGAGATGCTACCGCGTAAAGAAATAGAGGGTATAGTGAAGATAGCACTCGATATAGAGGAGAAAGAAGAGCACGAATTGAAATTCCTATCAGAACTTCCAGATGGTGTAGTCAAAACTGCCAAGCACATCATGCAAGTGGTTGTTAAAAATGTAAGAAAAAAACTATTTCAGAATTATAGTCACATTATTCGCGTTTTTTTTTACTGTAGTTCAGCAAAGACCTTACGCAGGATGAGCGCACTGTGAATTTGTTACGTGATCGCATCAACAATCTGTTCACATCCGTTAAAAATCACCAGATGGTGGTATGTGTACTTAATTTTATTTAAACGGGATAATTATAAAATTCAAGGATTATTGCAGAACGCGGATCTGGTGCTTAAGCATTCCCGCAAACTCTCTCATTTATCGAAATGCCCAGCTCGAACAGAATCTAGGAGCAATTTAGCGTTAACTTTATCAAGATTTGTGTCTTTTGGAAACTCGGAAGACATAGGCAGGTCGACTATGTACATAGCGAAAAATACCAAAGTTAAAAATGTTCGAACAAGAATTCCAACACCATCCGTAATTTATTTCACAAGGCTATTCGAAACATTTCACTTAACAATATTTTCGTAGGGGTCTCTATCATCTGTAGCTCCTGCCGTGATGGAGATGGATGTGAATGACGTTGATGAAGACAATGGCACCGATCGCAAATCCATATTTCACTACTGCCCACACGAAGATCGCATATTTATAGAACATTTCTACATAAAATTTAAGAGAGGCCTAATCGTTGGTGTGTCCCGCAGAGTTTTTCATGCTGTCCGATGTTTTATAGCTCATGAGATATTGAATACAAGGAAAGAACTTTTGGGTATGCAGGTTATAATTTTGAGACACACTGCCAGACATTGGCTACGTTCTTCCTTACAGATATTGATCGTCATTATCTAACAACGGTTATGGCAAAGTCAATTTTAGGTTACAATATTAATTCATATAATTTCTATGGTAATCTATTATTGTGCGTAAACGCTTTATCGTCAGACATTATATGGGAACTACAAAAGACTATTCTAAGACCGTGCCGGGATCCAAGATTTTTAGCGCAACCAAAATGTCGATGTGGATATACTTGTGCGGGTGGTAAATTTAGTGTGCCCCTTAAATCAGTAAAGAAGTAGTTTATGTCTAAATAAAATTCGAAGCTACTTTGAAAATCTTTTGGATCTCTTTTACTTCAAAGGTGTTGTTATGAAAGGTGACAAACGGAGCTATACTCAGTGCTATATTGCTTGTCCGTATACCTTGTGGGCATTCTGAAATGACCGTTGATAACTTCCATATTAGCCGGAGTTTTGCAGAAATATTCTAAAGAGAATAAAAAATATATTCTCGATTTTTAATAAAGTTCAGAGATGAGTACGAGTAGCATGTAGCATATTATTATCAGGCCTCTGTCTAGGGCATCATTTCTATTTAATATTATAATATTTAATGCAAAAGTGAAGCTGCCAATATTAAAAATTGTTGGTACTCACTTCACACAGTCCGGCAATTTTAATCACTAGCACTGTAATGCATTACTTCACTGCATCAAAGTATTACGCGGAGAAAAATTAGATTAGTTTTACGAAAGTAAAGCACTTTTTCTCTATTAAAATTCCGCACAGAAGAAAGAAATTCATAAATTTAATTTAGTGAAATTTCTCCAATAAGAAACGTCAACCGAGTATTCATTTGACACCTCTTCTCAATGCCAAAGACCAGAACCACGTGTGTTCCTGTTTTCGATTCATTTCATTTTATTTAGAGACATCTACATGTAACAAAAATTATTACGGGAAACAAAGAACCCGACTGCAAATACGGAAAATTAAATAAATTTTAATTTTGCATTTTGGTTTCATACACAATTTTTGTTTAATTTGTCTTTTAAAGGTCATTAATTTGATGAGGTTAAATATTTAATATTTTTCATTGTTAAATTGAACCAAGTGGCATATTATTTTCCGTCTGACTGTAGAAGGGATCAATCCGACATGCATACAAACATCTTAGAAACACTATCCACCTTTGCTTGCATAGCCAGGTAAAAATATATTATAAACCTATGTAGAATTTGCCTTCATAAACCAACCTTTAGAAACAGATTTTTAAAATTCTGGTTATCAGAGTCACGAATGGGAACTGATTCCAAGATTGTGGCAGTCGAGAGGATCAATTACACTGCAATTTTTCGACACTGTACTGATGTACTCTAGGAAACAACTCCATATTCCCCCCGTGAATTCAAATAGCATACCTTTAACAACTGGAGTCACAAAAGCCACAACAGAAAAACAACAAATAGCGAGTAAAACGGCTACAGCTACAGGTATAAAAATCTTTTTTTTATTTGAGAATCAAAATGTTTTTCTTACAATTTATAATATTTATTCCATTAAACTTAGGATATACAGCAGTGAGACGTCCAATTACTTTATTTTCGCGTAACATTACTATTTCCTACATGACGGGGAGGGAGACAGAATTTGTGACTTGAGGAGATCTCGGGAAATTACATCAAATCAAGGCAACGGAAAACATATTTTGGAAAATGTGCCTTGGAGAATCTAAAATGTGATACTACATTCACGCAGGTAAGATTAAAGGTACCAGAATATTTGTACGAATATTAAAATTTCAAAATATCAAGAAGTACCAGCCACGATTACGGTTACAACATCAGTTTGTCCCGTCTTCTCTCTGAAAATGATTACGACACGTACGTATTTGACTTACAATAAAAATTGAACATTTTACGAAATTTTTATAGCAGTAAAAACGTAATAGAAAAATCAATACATCCACAACACACCAAAGATCATTAAGTGATTTCATTTTTTTTAATGATTTGTAGTTTAATTTGTAAACGATGTAATTGGGAGCTAGTTATGGAGCACACAACATGGATTTGTTTGACACAGAACTTTTACGTTTTAACCCTTTGGCTGTTGGCTGCCATAAATAATTATCAAAAAAGCTTTCGTGAGAGAACTACACATTAAAATGCATTTGGCGTGAGAGAGCTTTTAGGTGTCACCCGTATATGGGCAGTCAAAATGTAAATAGAATGGTAGCTGTGGTGAAAGCAGTTTTAAATTTCTTCATAAGCATGATACACTTGGATACTGTTTATGCAACAGTTTAGATTATTTTCTACTCTTTTGTGAAATAATATTAAAAAATAAGCAAACGATTTAGAAAATAAAAACGTAGCGATTATATTCCACTCAAGTTATTAAGCATTATTTAATTAGATGAAATATCCTTTTTGGTTTAATTTTCAAACACGTTTCTTTGCACTTCTTTCCGTGCAATTTTAAAGTTATTCTCAGTAATGGAGACTATTCCCTTATGTTTCTGGTAGTGATATGTTTCTGATCTCTACGTCAGAGAATATAGCTAAATGTAGTTTTGTTCAGATCTTTTGTAAATAGAGATACAAGAAAAAATGTTTGATCGGTTTTGAATCGAGTATTAAGCGAGTCAAAAGCGAGTTTACTCTCTGACAATCTTGATTGCACCAATCCTGGTGGAAGCCAAAAATAAATTAACTCTGAAAGAATCATACTACCATTATTGGGGTTTCAAAAATTTCTATGTCAAAGAGGAAAACCATTGAAAAGTGTTTGTTCACGAGAAGTCAGTATCAGTCATTTAATCGCTCATTGCCTTTTGAAAGAACCGCACATAATCTCAAAGTTTAATAAATAGAAACGAATTCGCGCCATTGGATTTGTTTATCAAATTTTTTCAGAGGTATATTTTCAACAACTTAACTGGCTTTCAGATCACTAAGAAATTACTATTCCATCATGACAACGCACTTCAAATAGACCATCTCCTCTACTGTGCAGAAGTTACAGGATTTACGATTAGAGATTCTGAATTAGGATACCTAAAATCATGCTAATAAAAAGGAAATTGGAAACTTTCTCCACTCCAAACCCTTGTATAACGCGGTTTCCATATAACGCGGAGCAAAATTTGCGACAACCCTCCTATAACGAGGTGCGTTAATGTGATTTCTATATACATAGCACCTTTTTCGTCCTTTGTAGCCCTAAAAAGAACCTTTATTGTCCTGCATGTGAAAAATGACTGCAGTTTTGAAATCCTGACTTGGAAGACTTACGTTTCCATCAAGCTTCTTAAAGCGTGTGTTATCTAACATAAGAACTGAGCAAATTGACTTTGTCCTTCCCAAAGAAGATCACTCCATTCTTATTTCACCAAATTCTAGCCAAGTAAAAATTATGCAAACAAATTATAAGCTAGCTCCACACAGTGACGCCAATAACGAAGATTTTCTTGCGCCATTCAAGCACACATGTTATTCCCCGCACAGCAAATATTCGCAATTCGGTATTTGACAAATTCACAAAATATTCCTCTGCTTCACCTTTCACCGATGCTTCTGGAAGGAATACGAATGCCTAAAAACGTGAATAATCATCGTCAAACATTTCAGGTGTCCTTTTTATCAAAATCTTCCTCTACTCAGGAAGTAAATTCCATCAACTTACAAACATCTCCGGGGACTCCATTTTATCTAGCAATGGATATTTCGCCCACCGATTTCAACACATTTTTATTGCCAATTGGTAAATTCGATACGACGAGACCGGATCATTTTCAACGCTCTGTAGCATTGTTTACAAAATAAACACCCCAGTCTTTGACTAATTGTATTAGCGTAGACATAACGCAAAAAATTTGTACTTCGAAAGTGATAAAAATTTTAAAATGTAATAACAACTTAGTTTAGATTATTACAAATATTTTTAAATATACAGAAAAGTCCTTCCCGTAAATTTCGAGAGTATAATACAAATCTGAAGACATCAGAAGCCGTAAAGCTAAATAAGTTAAGTTAAATAATTACCTGAAAAATCAGACGGCAACGTCTTATACTTTGGAATCCTAACTCACTTACATATATTGTAATCATAATAACAACACAGGAAACATAAATATCAAATAAATAAAACGTTAAAGCGATATATACAACGTAACTGAATACTCTACGAAAAGTATAGAGGAATGAAAGTCACTTTACGTGTTTACACATCATGGCTCAAGAGTGGTGTATCGTATTTTCTTGCGTTAAAGGAGGTGCACGGTAGAAGCCAACAGGCGGGATGACCTCTACCAAACACATCGGCTAGCAGGGCCAATTTACGGCGATGTGGGCGGAAAGAGCCTTTTTGTTGAACCGCTTCGACAGCCGTCTCGTCGTACAGTATAGCATGCATTTGATCTACCATGATTGCAAGCACGAACAGCCCAAATAGCGCCGACTCTAAGAGCAATATTACACTGTGAAGCCTACAATATAAATTTAAGTAAAAATTCTAGGGCAGTATTACAATTCGCACATTCTGGCTTGCGAATCAGCAAGATTATTATTACACTCTTCACATGGATAAACCCATGAGCCAACAACCAATCCAATGGAATAAAGCGCAAGGATCCCCACATATACTAGAAATTGCAAAAAGTACTTTTGATTGCGTTCGCCCACACAATTGTTTATCCAAGGGCAGTGATGATCCATTCGTCGTATGCATCTCTTACAAATCCTGCAATGGTGTGCTCTTGGCGGTCGATAAGTTTCACACCGCGTGCAAACAGTCCACTCTCCGTGATCATGACCGTTCTTCTGTCCAGCATGTATATCGGAAAAATCCAATCGATTTTGAGGCAATGGAACAGTTCCTGGATCCGACAGAACAGCTTTAAGATGAGACATCGATAGTAAAAACACAATCGTATTGAATAGAACAACATGCAGTGGAGCCCATAAGCTACAAAATGCACACATTTATTTCATGTTTACATTTATTTGGTGCAAAATCGAAACCTTGTTTGCATTGTTTGCAGAATAATCCATCGCGTCACAACATAATCCGCATAAACGACAGCCAAATATGTTACTATAAGACACACGATACCACAAGGGTCTCGGATAAATGTCATTCTTCAATAATTCACGTAGTTTTAACTACTTTTCTGATTAAAAATACTATAAATTTGTAAAAATCAGTTCAAGGGAAGTTGGACATTTTGACACCTCCGAAGTGTCCCACTATTTTGACAACTGGAATAATTTTGAATCAGTGGAAGGTTATCGACTTTTTCTATATTGAATTTTTGTTAAGGGTGAGTGCTTACAAAATTTTTAATTTTATAGAAAAAAAATCAGCCCATTTCGGCACTGGATTGGAATCTCTTTTTGGCTTTACAGGGGAGCCCCAAAATAAATAAGAAGAAGAAAGAAAAGAATTTCTTTTTTTCTTTTTTTATACAAAATTCAAAAACCAGTGCTAAAAAACAAATCAAAACTAAGCCAACCTTTTTCAAAAGGAAGAGCAAATGTAGTAAAATCAGTAGAAACGAACGTAACTGTCAAAAAGGTTTGGTGATGAGGGCAGTGGCCGATTTAGCGCGCGAGAGAAGAAAAAGAAAAAAGCTCTCCAATCCGTTCTAGAAGTTATCAGTTTATTCAGACTTTTTCCAGCCGTCTAGCTTCCCGATATTCCAGTGCAATTGCCAAAATGTCAACCAATTTATTATTAGTCATAATCGCGTAAAAATCGAGGAAAGTGGTTTGGTGGATTTTCTTGGATTAGTTTGCTTTACAAAATAAAGTTTTGCGGACGGTTTACGTTACAAACACCATAGCCAGAAGTACAACAAAATAAAAGTGTTCATGAGAAATTAATCACATGAGAAAATGGGTCTCTTCGGGCAGTCATCACCGTTCGACGCTGACATTGGTAAATTAAAAAAAAAAGTAAAAAGTTTCACAGCAGACAACAAAAGGTCGCCCCCAAGATTTCTATTTCATATTTTTCTTTATTGGGAGTGCATTTACTATTGATCTAATAACGTCTAGCTTATGGGTTTATCAATATATATTTTGTGTATGTGCAAAACATATCGATTTTGGCTAAATTCTTGGATTGGACAACAAAATGCGAGATATTTGCAAATCCAGCGTATTTCCTTATTCCGATATACGGAAAGCTCTCTTTTCTGACCATTGAACTTTCCAGACGAGATTATTTTCTAAATACGGTAAATATTGAGGCAAAATATTTGATAAAATCCGTGATTTAATCAGGCCGAGAATGTAAAGAGAGTCATTCAATGTGTAATTCTAACCGTGGTTGCATTATCTTTATGGTTTAGTGTTAACATGAACATGTATTCGCCAGGAAATTTAATACTAATTAGTTTTATTGGAGAGTATTGCGTATGAATTTTTCTGGCTTCTTGCATAAGAATAGAAAGCAAGGAATTTCTCCTAAATCAATCCAAAAATATAAATAAGTGCATTTTAGTAAGAAATAAAAAAAATACAAAGGCCTTTATCTTCTAATCTGTGTTCAGTATTAGCAACATGTTAGCGGTCAGCGTGATATGCTTCATGTGAGACAAGGAATAGGAATAATTTTTTCTAGCCAAGTTAGTATAGATTACCGGGCAATGTAAATAGTCGTTATCATGGGGTATCCGCTTAGGTTTGATCACGTCGTAAAAATTCTCAATTTCTGAACTTATTTTGTTATATGAATTTGTATAGAGCAATCACAAAAGTAATCGTAAATTATTTCATTTGGAATTTTTTTCTATCCAGAAAAGGCAACTAGTGAAAAAAACACATCAGAACCATGGGGTGTAATAATGGATATATGCGACAAAGTCTCATCAAATCCCCGAAATGCAAAAGATTGCCTAAAATCAATAATGCGTCGTTTGGCACATAATGATCCGCACGTCGTCATACAGGCCATCACACTATTGGATGCTTGTGTAAGTAATTGTGGCAAATCATTTCATCTAGAAGTTGCGTCCAGGGAGTTTGAAAATGAGTTCAAGCGGTTACTGTCGAAAGCCCAACCACAAGTAGCATCGGTAATATACAGAATTTTTATTTCAACAGTATTTTGTATTGTTTAAAATAATTATTTGATTATAGAAATTGCGCCTATCTCTAAAAAGGTGGGCTGAAAATGAATTTAAATCGGATCCTCAATTAAATTTGATTCCATCATTGTATCAGAAACTCAAAAGTGAGGGACATGATTTCTCTGATACTCAAAAAGCTCCAAAGCCAACTACACCAGCTGCAGCTCTGAAAGATCCAAATGTAGTTACTAGTCAGCAAGAAGAGGAGGATATTGCAAAAGCTATTGAATTATCTCTCAAAGAAGCGAAAAGTAGTCCCAAGAAACAAACCACTTCAAACACTTCTGTAAGTAACTTTAAACTATTGCACTTCTTCTTGTGATTATTCTGCTGATCTCACAAATAATCAGTCACAGTCATATTAACTGAGCCACTGAGGTCTTCTCATGCTTTATTTAGCCTTAAAAATCCAAACATTAACTGGCATTAACAAGTAATCTTAGTAGCGCCGAATATAAGAAGAATATCTGAATTTTATTAATTTTCTATTTATCAATTAACCTAAAAAAATTTTTTTTTTTTCAAAATATCTAATTTTCACACTATCCAGTCATCTCTATACCCGTCGTTCTCAACATCAGCATTGGGAGCTTCTGCATTAGCACCTACCGCCCTACCAGAACCTAGAAAAGTCAGAGCCCTATACGATTTTGAAGCTGCTGAAGAGAACGAATTAACATTTGTTGCTGGTGAAATAATTCATGTTCTCGACGACTCGGATCCAAATTGGTGGAAGGGCTACAACCAGAGGGGGGAAGGTCTTTTCCCATCGAATTTTGTAACAGCAGATTTAAGTGTAGAACCGGAAAAAATCGATGCCAATTTAAAATCTAAAAAATCTGTGCAATTTGATGACGATGCCAAAAAAGAAGAGAAGACTGAATCTAAGTTACTGGATGACAAACAATATGTACCAGAAATAAATGAAGAGAAAATTGATCGCCTACTTCATTTGTTACACGAGGCTAATCCAGAGGATCCGTCGCAAGACAGTGATGAAATGTTACGCTTGGAAGAAGAAGTAACCAAGATGGGGCCGCTAATAGATGCTGAATTGGAGCGTGTAGACAGAAAGCACGCTCAACTGACACAACTGTCCAGTGATCTTGTGGATGCAATCAATTTATACCACACTCTAATGAGAGAGGATCGAAGCAATATTCCTCATGGTCCTGCTTTAAGCGGCCCAATGAGCTTTATGCCCAATTACAACCCTCAGCAAAATATTTATGGACCCAATCCTCTGTTTGGTATTCCTCCTAATATATACCAAGGAGTACCGAGTTCAATGCCGCCCTCTTCACTTCCTTCGATGCCAATGATTCAAATGATGCCAGGAGCCCAGCATACGACCCAACAGCCAGGTCATCCACCCCAAGTTCCAATGGTAGGAAATGCTGGAAGTGGTGCATTCACACCGCATCCACACCAAATGGTGCCAATACAATTTCAAAATGGTCACCTCCCAGCACCTGTTGGCCAGCAGCAACCCCCACAGCAGCAAGCTCCTGCTCAACAGCAAGGACCACAGCAACAACAGCAGCAACCACAACCACAACAGCAGCAACAACAACAGCAACAGAATACTCCTCAAACTTCATCTCAGCAAATTACATCACAGCAGCCCCAAATGCCGCAACATCAGATGCATATTCCCACGAGCTCTCAACCTAATCAAAACTTTCTTCCGCAAACTTTTGCACCCCCGCCTGCAAACTACCCAGCCAGTTTGTCGCCTCTTGCGCCAGGAACTTACCATATTCACCAACCGCATCCCCATATGATTCATAACGGTCCTATGGGAAGTATGTTAGGGCCGCCGCCGCCATTGGGAATGAACAACAGCATCCCTCTAACTCTCCAGCAACAAATGGCTGCGATCAATCAACCCGTCACCCAAACAATCTTAGGGCAAAACGATTCTAAAACGAACATTCCGGTTTATCAGCAGCAGCGGTAAAAGATATTTTCCAGTTTCTCATTATTTTTTTGCTTTTAGTTGGAAATTTCAAATTCGTTTATAAAGGTAAGGCCTCACGATAAATTGAATATTTCGTTGTTACTAATGTGGCCAGCTTTGCAGGTGAAAACGCAAAAGGATCGGCGCAGTTTATTATAACGAGAACTCCGTATTTTCTAATCACTTATTCCTAGCTGTACATAAAAATTCGAAAACAATGTTTTGGAACGCGAAAGTTTTAGAAGCGAGAGAGGGAGGGAGGGGTGCGTAGTGAAAAGTGTAGGCAAAGCGGAACGAGTGAGTGAGAGAGTAAATTATCTGATATCTATATGACTCTAAACAAAAATGGATCATTTATATGCAAGTAAAAATATAAAATGAATAAAAATTGAGTAAATTCAATAACGTACAGTTATATTGCGCACTTTGCTTGAGAAAGTTTTAGTTTTTATTTATTCTATATGCAAAATGTTGTTTTATGTTCTTTGTTAATTCTATATAGAATGTAATCCTAATATAATCTAATCTAATCTAATCTACATGTGATCGTCGCCATTCGAAACACTATTATTCATTAAAAGTAAATTTAAATTTAGATTTTTACAGTTCGCGTCTCTACATCTTCAAAAAAAACTACTGTACTGTATTCGTCTTGAAAGAACATTTTATTTTCGCAATGTAGTTGAGATATATTTTTCTTTTATTGCCATCTAAGAGGTATGGATATAAAAATAATGTTATATTGATATAAATATTGCGTATTTCTCCCCATTCTGTATCCCGTTATTAACCCACATCATCCCCGGGAGTATAGTTTATTCCAAGCTCTGGGATTTACAACGAAGAAAAAATATGTTTTGCTGATGATAAAAAAATACAGAACTTTAGCAAGAGCAGTGGACAGATCGGTACCAAAAACACCATAACGGGTTGCATTATTGTGAAAAAAGGACAATTCTTGGCGTTGTGAAATTTTTTCTATGACAGTCGCCATTTTGATACTTTTTGGGGGCATAATTAGAATGGTCGTACCTTTATGATGATTATTTCATCTTTGATCTGGACGAAAACCCAACCCTGCAGCAGCACAGCACAACACAAAACTAGAAGATTGCAATGCAAATGCAGCACAAAACAAAACTGCTGGCAATGCAAATAACAGCACAAATTTTCAGTTAAATTTTCAAATGACTACTATTTCTATGGCAACCAAAACCTGTCATTTATAGTGCCTCCTCTTTAAACCTGTCATTTACAGTGCCCTCTTTTTTTAACCTGTCATTTACAGTGCCCTCTATTTTTAACCTTACAATTGTACAATTTAGTACACGTTTTAGAACAATTGAAAAAGTATAGCACACGCACACATCGACAAACAGGTTTGAATCTCCAATATTGCATACCAAACCCTTGGGATATTCTTAAAAGTTGAAATAAAAATCCCGTGTTGCGCCATGTTTTTGCTGTCAAGCTGTAGCTGTATCACTTTGACGTCTCGCTTTATTTTAATAAATTACCTGGATTAAAGTTGCTTTTCCAAGTGTTTCTATAGAAGTTCAAGACGAAGGAAAGCATGTCGGAGGCTATCGGGTCATTTGAAATGATTAACGTAATCGAAGCTAAGAATACTGAACACGGCGGCGGCGATGGCGAGCTGATTGAGAACACGAGCCAATACAAAGTGGTCACAGTAGACAAGTTAAGCCGAAACTCGAGCGGCATCTGGAAGTACTTTGGAATAGCCGAAAAGGAAAATGCTACAGCGGAAGAGCAGAAGCACCGCGCTTCCGACCGAATACTGTGTTTGTTGTGCTTTCAAAAAGGTCAAGTGCATGTTTATAAAAGAAGCACATCATCCGGGAATCTATGGAGGCATTTACATAAAAAACATTCGATCCCAATACCCAAAGAGCGCATTGTGGGCGCTGCGATTCGAGTAAGGCCTGTTAACGGAAATGATTTGAAGTTTGGCGAGAGTTTTATGCTCGAAGACGATGCGACACTGTTTAGCACTGAATTGGATATATCGAATCTTGCGGCGCTTCCAATTCAAAAAGTCGAAATACCCGTTGGGGATGTGGAGAAAGTCACAGAGAATGGCGACATTTTCAAGGGTTAGTACCATTATTTGGGTTACTGGCGTATTTATGATTGAAGTAGAGATTAATAATTGTTTTCCAGATATTGGGAGTCTCTTGATAACAGAAATATCCAAACGACCCGCCTTGTACGAATGGAGTCCATCAGAAGTTGGAAAGAAGGCCAAACGGGATGCCCTTTGGCATGAGGTGTACGACGCTTTAGGACAGCTGCTGGACATTGATCGTCTTCAGAAGATGTGGAAAAACATAAGAGATCGATACAAGAAGCTTCGCAATTTGGAGCGTCAGGGCATTGCTGAAGCCTCAACAAAATATAAGTATTATGACCAATTGAGATTCTTGGATTGTGAAGACTTAATGTAAGTATGTAACGGAGTAGTTCCTGCTTTAAGTATGTTTTAGAAACAACACACTCAGAGCTGTTAGCGATATAAATGGACACAATACCTATAAATGCAAATAATCTCTTCGCAGCGAATCAACTCATATGGATGCAACAATTGATAGTACGGATGACTTGGTGGAAACATTGCATGAAACCTACGATGAACCACTAGCGAAGAAATGTAATGCAATATTTAATATTCTAGTCCAGTAGTGTGACATCGAAACAATGTCTATTATTCTAGATAAAAGTAGTGAAAATGACTTTACAGACATTCTGCTTCGGAATACCCCAACACCCCATCACATAATTAAAAGTGAAGATCAATCTGCAATATTAGATCCGCTTTCTGCCACAGAGGAAAAGTCTCAGAGCTTCCCTGCTGACAATTGTGATCTGAAGGAAAGCGAAGCGGAACCCGAGCCCGAGCCCGACACCGATCCCGAACAGGTTCATCGATCAGTTCAAACATCACCCATGTCAGCCGCCTTTGTACAATGTCCCAATGCGATTTTGGACGAATATGATTTATTCGGTCGTTTGATCGCAGAAAAGATTAGGAGATTGCCAAGATCTTGTGTTGATGATGTAGAAATTAAAATCCTGGAGCTTTTAAGGAATGAAAGTTACGACAGCCAATAATAGTTTTAGTATGATTGTTACGATTTGTTAATAAAAATGACAGTTATTTATGGTTTAAATAGTTGGAACCTTCTGAACTTGCGATTGTAGATAAAAAAAACAAATATTTGTTGTAAATTTTGTTGTTCTACTTGGCGAGTGTGACTTTTTAAAATATGCTATTACAAATATTTCATCTTATGTGCGTGCACTTATAACCTTCAATAGGAAAACAAAGCGTAAAATATAATTAATATAAGGAAAACTTGTTTTCTGGTGGTTATAGCGAAAACCGACAGCTCCCCTCAGCTAAAGAGGAGTCCTTGTTATGTTTCTTACGAGAATCGAACCAGATATCAAATATCGAATTTCTAATGCTGAGATGAAGACCCTAAGGTTTTCTCACTCTACTCTTTCTGTTCATTTAGGAGCTACTAATTCTTAAAGTAAAAGCTAGGATTGCCTACCCCTACGCCCAGAAAATTTTTGGTTTGTGTCATGAAGACCTGTCGCTGAATGCCCGCTTCGACTTTTAGCTGTAATTTTAAATATTCGACAGGCTCAAGAAATTATTTTAGATAACGAATGACGATGCCTCGATTATGGTAACTACCGACAAAACGTAGGAAATTTTTCAACCTCAATCTTTGCTAAATACATAAATCCATTTAAATGTCAACATCCTTCATGCTCTTAAAAAATATGCAAGTTAAATTTAAAAATAAGATTTCAAAAATAA